>JACYXH010000496.1:310000-577500 GCA_026745465.1 Lota lota | reverse complement strand
ATATGTGTGTGTGCATATTTGTGTGTGAATATGTGTGTGCATGTGTGCGTGTGCATATGTGTGTGTGCATATTTGTGTGTGAATATGTGTGTGCATGTCTGTGTGTGCATGTGTGTGTGTGTGTGTGCATGTGAGTGTGTGTGTGTGTGTGTGTCGGTGTGTGTGCGGGCTCAAAGCTAAAGGCTTAGCACAGAAGCTGATCCCTCACACCCCCACTCCCTCCCCCATTGGGCTCCTCGAGGCCAAGGCCCTGCTGCACCCACACACACCCTGATGGGTGGGGGGGGTGACAGCTGTGGAGATAGAGAATAAAAGAGAGAGAAAGAGAGAGACAGACAGAGAGACAGCAAGCGCGGCAATGAGACGAGCACACAACATATAGAAGCCAACATGCTCACACACGCGTACACAAACACACACAGACACACAAACACAGATACACACATACGAATGGTACAGTATCATTTAGTAGTACATTCAAGATAATTATCCCCCACCATAGAGACACACACAGAAGGTGTACCTTCTGTGTGTTTTGTTACACAAACACATTTGATTATGGTCACACACACTTGACAACATGAACACACACAAACATACACACATACACGCATACACACACACACCCACACAAACACACACACGCCGACCTACACACACAACTAGAGAGGACACTAGACAAAGGAGGATAGAATCACATCCATTGATAGAGGCGGCGTTGGGGCGGTTTGAATTTGGAAAGAAAAACACTCACAGAATGTCACAATGTTTTCTTTCCGTAGGTATACTTTACAAGATTGAATGAATGTGGTGGCATTATCAAGACCAATATGCAATTAATGATTATAGTTTCGATAAGAAATTGTTTTCGTTCAGCAGTTTTGTTATTGAGCAAATACCAAAAGCAAAGAACATCAGAATACCTTCTGTTTTTGTTTACAAAAAACATTTTAGATCACGATGATAGCAGCTACCTGTTCATGTTGTCAAACGCTTTCTGAATTGTCTCATAATTGCTTATAATTCACATGCTGTGCAATTTCACAGTTTCATGCCAGCATCTATTTACTGCCGCTGGTAAAACCATAAAATGAGTTTGCTTCAATCTAGTCTCATCTCTGCCAAAATAATTTTTGCAAATGATTGAAGAATCATAGATAAACAATAAACTGTACCCCAGTAAATACATAGGCTTTTCATGATTTTTCACCAATTGCCTTTTGAAAAAATAAAATGAAACAATGACAATTTCCCAAACCAATCCAAAATAACTAACATTTTAGAATCCCTCCTCAATATGTTTGAAGCGAAACTAAACTATACTAAACCAAACTAAATCCATATCCTAATAATCTGTCCCTCGTGGTTTCTAGTTAAAAAAAAAAAAGTGCTTCCCGCGTGCCACAAGAGGTTCCAGTTGCTTATATTTACAGATTTCAGATACATGATGGTGGCATAAAGTGCCCACTGAGGGCTGGGAGAGAAAGACACACTCTGTGGTGACAAAGTGGAGGGTGGTCCGAACACGCTCACACACTCACAGTGCTCACGACGGCTTGCTGGGATCATTTGTCTCCAGACAAGAGGGTGTGAAAGAAGACTATGAGGAGGCCAGGAGATGTGGGAGGTGCAGACGCAGGGTGTGTGTGTGTGTGTCCAGATGAGAGCGTGTATTATCCGTCTCAGTGTACCTTTGTTTGTGTTTATTTGCCGATCTCTCTTTCTTTTTAGTTCTTTTTTTGTATTCCTTACTTTGCCACTTTTCCACATTCTGCCTTGAATCAGACACGCCAGACAAAAGCCTTCATATTTGCACTTGCATGTCAATGATTACTTGTTCCATTGAACGTGTCTCCGCCATTATCTGCTTATCACTCTCTGTGCTCTTTAATCTCTTTCTTTTCTGCTCTCAATGGCTTCCTCTCACTGTCTCCCCGTCACAAATGTAGCCTTTCTCTCTCTGTTTTTTAACACTTACAAAACTGAAAAGACCGTGCCCGGTCTGGGCCACCTGGAAGCACCAATGGAGCTTTCTCCCAGAGCTGGCTCCCCGCCACTAGCCAGCTGTAGCATTGTGAGCCGCCCATCTCAGTTAATTCCATGCATCGCAATTGTTGCCGGCCCCTGTTTACAGCCACCTCCCACCCCGCCTGGGTAGCCTCTCCCGTTGTCCCGGGGCCTCCCTTGTTTAATACTGTTTTGCAAGTTATTAAGCTCTGGAAGTCCATTAATCACAGTTCATGGGCTGCGTAAGCCCACACAAGGCCGGCCGGGGTGGGGGAGGGGGAGGCACACTCGCTCCGCTCAATGGGCTTAGATGGTGGTCCATTCAGCTCCCTAACGAGATCATTACCACTAACTAAATACAAACCTGACCCCGCGACCCGCTGGGAAATTACGCAGGGAGCTCCCCAGTGTAAGACATTACCATAACCCCCCCCACCCACCCCCCCTCCCCCCCCCCCCCCCCCCCCCCACACACACACACACACACACACACACACACACACACACAGACACCTTCTATCCCATCCCCTAAACCCTAAAAACCAACCCCCCCCCCCCCCACCCACGTCTAACCCCAACCCCACCCCACTCCCCCCCACCCTCCCTCATGTCCCAGGCACCCTTCACTGCCGCCCGCTTTCTTGCACCAGTGGGCAAACGCCGACCACCAAAGTGTCCCAACAAGCAACTCCCCCCCACCCACCACCCCACTGCACGCCCCCCCCCCCCCCCCCCCGCCCCCACTCGTCCATTCTCACTTTCTCGCCCATAGACCGCAAACTAAACCTGTCATCAAAAGGAACCTAATCACTGCTGTGATTGTGGTAAACCAAGCCTGACAGCCATTGCACTGAGGCCTCAATGGCTACATCAGTGCCACCACACACACACACACACACACACACACACACACACACACACACACACACACACCCTTTTTACCAGGCCCCTGGCCAATAGACAACAAACACCCCGTGGGCTTTTCAGATTACGCGACACACTGTGTCCACTCTTTGGGGGGAGCGGGGAGGGAGAAAGAGACCACCTGGTAAGCTCATTTTAATACAAAAACAGTTGAGAGTCCTCTCCCATTTTTTTCCTCTCAGCTCCTCTAATTCTGCCTCTCCAGCCAAGCCAACCACCATGAATTCCGTCTAATCCATTGACCCCCCCCCCCCCCCCCCCCCCCCGCCCCCCACCCCCCACCACCACCAGCGGAACATTCCTGGTTTCGTCCTACTCCAAAATAGAGCTGGATTCAGTGGGATTACAAGCTTCCAGTTTTGTTTGGAGGCACCTGCGACTGGGGAAAAGGGAGGGAAAAGGGGACAGGACCAGTGGCGGGGCCTGGCACGCAACGTTGTAGGAAGTCAGGGATCCTCCGCCACCACCTCCACACCCATCCACCCATCCACCCACCAACCCTCACCCGCCCCACCTTTCAACTTTCCCTTTCACGGTTCAACGACATTAGCAACCCCGCAAATCTTCTCCTTAATCTGTACCCGTAATGTGTCCATTGTGGACGGCGGGGCTCAGGTGTCTAGTGTGTGAGCGTGGAGGTGGAGGATGGGGTGGGGGTGGGGGGGGGGGGGTGGAGGGGTATAGGGGTATAAGGGTGGTGGGGTGGTGGGGTGGGAATCAATGGGAGGGTGGGAGTTTGGTTTGGTGTTTAGCGGCTGACTTTGGCTCTGCCTCCACCCCTCACCACACCCATCCCCACCACCGCCACCCCTCATCCTCTGTTAAGATGTTGTCACTTTCACCATCTCAAGTGTCGCCACTTCAAATGCCTGAGTTTAGCGCGTTCCCCAGGATTGAGCTGGAGTGAGTGTGTGAGTGTGTGAGTGTGTGTGTGTGTGTGTGTGTGTGTGGGGTGGGGGGGGGGGGGGGGGGTGCAGGGATGAGGGGAGTCTGGCAAGATTTCCATTTTAAACAAGGCTAACTTTGTCACACTGTCACCTGACCACCGACGACATCTCCTTTTCAGCGTCCGTCCCCCCACCCCACCCCACCCCACTTCCTGTCCCTCTCTCTGCCGCTCCTTTATTGCCTCTTTCCGTTCTGTGTTTTTTCCCCTCCTAGAAAGCTCTTTCCGTCTTTTCTCGAGAACCCTTCAAGTCTCTGCTTCCTCCACGTCGTCTCCTGCCAGTTTCATAAATTCACTCTCGCAGCCTTTTCAGCTTTTCTTTTTGTCTTGGACGCTTAATCGCTTCACTGTTTTATTTTATTTCTTCGCTTCTTCCCCGTCTTTTCTTTCCCTTCCCAGGATATCATTTTTAATAACTGCCGGATGCCTATAAGCTGCGCTTGCTAGGGTAGCTGTGCATATTTTAAATTAGAGGTAATTCCCCCCACTTTAATCCGTGATAGGATCTCAATTGTTCCATGATGTGAAATGGAGATGCGGCGACAAGCCGGGGCCCCGACTAAAATAGAAATCTTAATTTACCTGGATATTATCCTCCAGTGAAATATAATCACTGACTGGATAACAAGCCGCACCAGCACCCCGTCTTAATTGACTCTCCATGATCGTCACACTACATATGCTTCATTTTAAGGTGCCGGTGAGATTATGAAAATCCAGGAAAAAATATGCATATTTAAACAGACACATGCGTTCACATACTGGCACACAGGCATGCATGCATTTACACTCGCATGCACACACAAAAAACACACACATCAAAATCAAAATCATTCACTCCAGTAAATTTAATCACGCTATAAATAGGAAATGACACACACACACACACACACACACACACACACACACACACACACACACACACACACACACACACACACACACACACACAGGAGCGTGGATGTGGACAGTGCGCGTGTGTACCTGGCGCTGTGTCGACCGTTCCTCAACACTGACCAATTGTAAGCTCATAATGCTGATCTCTGGCATGACAAGTGATTTTAACCTGCCCACCCCCGCACAAAGTCACAGATCAGCAGACCCCCGCGTCAACAAAAACATTGGAGAGAGAGCGTTGCACATTTAAGAGCGTCACTAATTACAGTCATTCCCATCTGAAGTACTTTCCTCCTGCAATTTGCTCAGATCACCAAGCCTCCAATCCCCTCTCTCGTGTAAACAAATAAACACTCGCGCGCAACAAAAGAGATAAAACAAATAATAAAATAGACACCGGCGCTATCGGAACTTGCTCGGGGCATCGTGTTTGAAGTAGGCTTCAAATCGTATCATACTACTCTGGGGCTATTGAATTTGAAGCGTTGCGCACACGTCCCCATGGTGAGCAGTAATTACCAGTGGTTGTTTGTGATGTTCTCAGAAAAACAAATCATTAACCGTCCTAATGGGAGAATGGAGATGAATGCTTTGAGGGGGAAAAGGAAGATTTATTTATTTTTTATTTATTTGTTGTATTATTCAAAAGCCACATATTAGGTGGCACACACACACACACACACACACACACACACACATACCCATGGACAGACACACACGAACAGACACACACACACACACACACACACACACACAGACAGAAATTACACACATGGAAAGACCCACACACTCACACACACCCACACACCATCACAAGACACAAATGCATATAATCGGTGTCAAATGCATTTAATTGGGTTCCGGGGGTGTCTCCACCGATGGCACGACAACGACGGTGACGGCTAATTGATCTGGACCTCACAGTTACGGAGGAGGACATAACTTGTCCCCGAGTCATCGCTCCGTAGAGAGACCATCCAATTACCGCCTCTGTCTTCACATCTCCACTCGGAGCACACTTGGCATCCCTCCTTACTGCTTCCTTGGTCTCAACCTCTCACCTCTGCACATAGGAAATCACCAGGCCTAATGTGGAGCGATCCACTGGGATCCCCATGAGTGGGGATGCGGGTGGTGGGGGTGGTGGTATGGGGGTGGACATCTTCAGGTAAGTGTACACATCTCTGCCGGTTGGAGGAAACGAAGCGAAAATGATGGAGTGTTTGTTTTCTGAAGATTTTCATCTCTCATCAGGGCTGCGTGCGGCTCGCGCCCCACCACTCCCTCCCCCACCCCCCCCCACCCCCCGTCTTCCGCCCCCTACCCTCCCCCCCGACTTCGAGTGCTAATTTGGGGCTCCTGTCGAGCGTGAGCCTGTCAGAGAGGAACTCGCCCGGAGGAGGGAGGTGAGCTCTTGCAGAAAATGACCCTTCTGCTCTTTATTGTCCACTGCTCTTCTGCACACCGCTGCTGCTGCTGCTGAGAGGGGAAAGCAAAGACACGGGGAGAGGGAGAGAGACAGGGAGAGAGACAGAGAGAGAGACAATGAGAGAAAGAGACAGAGAGAGGGAGAGAGAGAGACAGAGGGAGAGAGAGACAGTAGTAGATCGCTAATGTACCACAAAGCAATTAGAGAGGCCTATACCTGTCTGCAGTTTACACGCACATACAAACATACTGTACACACACACACACACACACACAGACACCAAATGTACGCATGCACACACACACACACACATGTACACACACACATGTAGAAACACACACATGTAAATATATGCTGATATACGTACATATATACATATACATATTCATATGCATGTACATATCCCCCCAAAACAATTCCAGGTATCACCTAAATAATATGTGTACACACACGTACACACACACACACACACACACTGCTGTCAGCACACAAACGACATACACCTAGTGACACTTGAAATAACTGTTGCCTATTGGAAGGGATTTCACCCGCGGGCGTGCAAACGCAAGTCCACCCTGGACTCTCCGACTTGGCTACCGGAGCCCACGCTGATGCTGCTGGTGCTGATGGCCTCCACCCTCCACCGCCACACCCGTTGTTTAATTGGACTGAGCGTGTGATAGCACAACTCCGTCATTCGGTGAAACTTAAACAAAAAGACGGAGCTCTCTCAAGATTAAGGCAGCGCATTACCCACAGAGTGAACCATGAAATTGCTTTTTCCCCTCCTGCAGTGTTGGGGCTCCATCAGTGGTCACTAGCCAGTCAGGGGGAATGTATGTGTGTGTGTGTGTGTGTGTGTGCGCACGCGCGTGTGTTTGTGTATGTGTGTGCATGCATGTGTGTGTGTGTGTGCGCATGCTTGTGTGTTTGTGTATGTATGTGTGTGTGTGTGTGCGTGTGAGTGTGAATGTGTGTGCGTGTGCGTGTGTGTTTGAGTGTTTCTATGTATGTGTTTGTGCGGGCAGCCATTAATGTTCACATCACTTATACACAACAAAAGAACAAAACATGCCCCTATTGGTCGAGAGGGCTGCCAAAGGTCCGCCCACGCTCAGATGACCAATGGGACGACAGAAAAACAGGGACAACTAAAACAGATATTAGCCATTACAGTTTCACCTTGCAAAGAAAAAGTCAAGCATTCCCTCAGAAAGAGTCTGTGGCATTAAATTAATTGCGGGAAAGTGAGTTTAGATGGCTATGGCGATAGAGGGAAAAGGTTAATTCTGTAATTATTTCACTGTGAAAAATAAATAATGTACCGTTTCCATCATTTCACTAGTTCATTTGGAAATTATTTTTCATTGCCTTCTTCCTCCCCACTCCACCGAGCCCAATTCAATCAGTTGAGGTCATCGCTCTGTGTTATGCAAATCTGAGCCACTGTGACGGAAATCATTTGAATACCTGGTTCAACCCAGGAGCAGAGAGGGATTTCAATGTGTCTCCTTTCTTTCAGCCCTCCGTTCAGTAGTATCAAGGCTACCTTTTTACATGGTGCTTCAATTCATTTTTATTTTTTTCCCTCTTATTCTCGCACAATGGCGCTCTCACCGCCAAACACACAAATAAAGGGAGGGGGTTGCTCTCCTCTTTTCCACTTATCTCTCTCTCTCTCTCTGTTGAAAAAGTTACCCTCTAAATATATAGGAATTATATATATATATATATATATATATATATATATATATATATATATATATATATATATATATATATATATATATATATATACACACTGTATATACGTAGACATTACAGGACAGGACACAGAAACTATTATTTATGCTTGGCTAAGTGGCAGGTTTTGTTTTGATTGACAGGGTACTGGGGACAGCTTGGCCTGAGGAGTCTCTCTCTCTCCCTCTCTCTCTCCCTCCCTCTCTCTATCTCTCTCTCTCTCCCTCTCTCTCTCCCTCTCTCTCTCTCTCTCTCCCTCTCTCTCTCTCTCTCTCTCTATCTCTCGTAGGCATGCGTATAACGCTATTATCTCAACTTATCCCTGGGAACAAGTCTGGGGGCCGCCAGGGGCCCAGCAGGAAGCTAATAGACTGGGACAGGGGTGGCCCCCCGGGGCCCGGCACATTGTGTCACGGCCTTGTCTACTTCACACACATTAAGGATCACATGCCACAATTTCGCGCTACAGCGGGGGGACCTGCCCCGCAGCGCGCCCCCTGATTGGCCAGTGATGGATGGTGTTGACAGTTACAAGGCGAGGAGAAAGTGTAGCAACAAGGTTAAAGCTGCCGGTGTGGTCTGGTTAACAATGGAAGGTCTTTTGTTGGTGGTAAGCGAGTGCCACTGTTTATGTGTGCTGTGACACACCGGTGTGTTTTATATCAACACCAACACAAAGGGCATGTATCTATGGACACAGTCATGGTGATGTATAGTGTTATTGGACATGGTATTTAGCACACGGTCGATGGACCTCGAATTGAAAGGTGTGAACAGTACTGCCGCCTATCAGGAGCATATAGGAAGGAAAAATAAAACTACATTGACAATGAAAGGTCGTTTATTTTAACAACTGCATGAGATGAACCACCCTCTGACAGTAAGAATCAGTTGAATAAGTCGCCTCACACAGGAAAGCAAAAAAAGCTAAAAGAATGTCAAAAAAATAAATAGATATGTCCAATGCAGTTGTCTTGCAGGAGTGAATTTTTTCAACATGCCACTTCAGGTTGAAGACATTTCCACTGTCATTTTCCTCCGCTACTTCAGTGTAATTCTTTTTTTTCCCCTCTCTCCCCTCCATTTTTTCCCCGGCGACTGCAGTATGTGGCAGTCTGAATTGTGTGTTATTACCCAGCAGGAGACAATATCATTACCACATATTTGCTTTCAAGGGCCTGCAAAGAATGGTGCTGTCTTGGGCCTCACTGATCTAACAACCTCACACAGGGATACAGAATTACCCACTCCTGGTTGGGGGAAGTCAAACACTACCAGTTAGAGAGGCAAGTGAACAATAGAGAGTGACTCTATCTCTTTCAATCTCTCTCGCTCTCTCACTCTCGCCATCTTCCCTGTCTGCACTCTCTCTCTCTCTCTCTCTCTCTCTCTCTCTCTCTCTAACTACCTATCTTCCTCTTTCTTGTTCTCTCTCCTTATATACTATATCCTGTCTGCTCTCTCACCTCTTCCCATCTCTCTCTTACTCTGTCTACTCTATCTCTTTCTCGTTCTCTCTCCCTATATATATTGTATATACACACACACACACATATATATATATATATATATATACACACACATATATATACACACACACACACACACACACATATATATATATATATTTTGCGTCTGCTCTCCCTCTCTCTCTAGAAGATGGTCTACATCACCTTTGCCGGATACAATTCTACCAGGCCTTGATAGAAAAATATGTGTGGTTCAAGTGTTAAGTGATATGGGCTTGCATGATAGACATAGACAGGCTACCGTTCTGACAGTCTATCATCTTAGAAAAATAGAAAAAGTGTTATCCCTGTTGGATATAATGAGGACCACTAGCTCACAATCACCGACACTTCTATTGAGCTCTTTCCGTACAAACCCGTAAATGTGTACATGTACACTCTATACAGAGAGCAGCGATCAGTTTGTGTGTCCAGTCGTGAGATTGAAGCTGTATAGATCTGAGGGAATGTCAAGGATTTGTTGTTGTTTATTTGTGTCTTAACATATCTCTGAACAACAGGCATATGAAACCATACAAGAGATATTCAAAGGCTGTCTGAAAAAATCTTTGGAATTGACAAATCAATATGTGTTTTTCAAACCTACCAGACAGCCTTTGTAGATTTTATATATATTTTTTACGAGACAAATAGAATTGCTATCATTTCTGTTGACAGCATACAGCTAACAGACAAGCGGTTTATGCATGCTGAGTGACAAAGCCATCTATTTTGTTTCCAGAAAAATAAGCAATACGGACTCTGGCAATTGAACCGCAAATGAGGAGTGAAAATTCAAAACGTACTTCCCCCTCCCCCATACCTCCATCATTCATACAGAAGAAGAATGCCTCGGAAATATTTGATTGCACTTGCATATCTCTTCATTCTTACTGGCGCTACGTAATCAGCTGAGCAAGACGTCGGTGCTGAAACAAAGCCGAGAGGAGAGGCTATATCAGCCTGTTGTTTAAGAAACCAAGGGGGTTCCAGTTTACAATCAGACGAGGGTGAGGAAAAGATAGGCGGGGGGGGGGGGGGGGAGGGGCGCTACCGATGTCGAGAAGGTTTAAACAGAGGCTCTTGTCGAGTGAAAGATGTGTGGCTGTGCATTCTAGAAACACCTCTGTGCAGAAGCCAGGCAAGACCAGTCCTTGATTTTATTGTATTTTTTTTTTCAGAACAATAGGGCCCAGCCCTTGAGAAAGACACATTGATAGTCATGAATTAAATATCTATACTGATGAATTATGAGTGTGTGCATCTCAGGCTTGCAATCACTCTTCACTTGGAGTACTAAGTCTAAAAAAAAGAGAAAAGGATTGTGATGAAGAAATCACCCAGAATTATCAGGCATAATGTTAATAATGTTCTCAGATATTCGATGGAAGAATGTGTAGGATGAATTATGTACAGCAACCTTTGCCTACATGTACAACGAGCGTCAATGCTAACTTTGTCTGCAAACTCCATCATACAAATACATTCAAGATCAATAAATGAAGATGAAACTTGAAATGGCCTTGGCAAGGCATGATAAACCAACAGTGCATTGTATTATATGTGATCTCCAAGATCCTGCATCGGTGTGTGCCACCATATTCACGATGAACAGTTTTACCCTACAGGCGGAGAGCACTCAAAAGACATGGGCTGATGATATCAAAGCATTTTGTAAGAGTTGCCACTAAATTAACCTAATTCTAATAGGATTTGAGGTAGATAGCATGGAAAATTACTCTTTTCTTATCAAGGCAATACACAAAAAATGGAGGCAGTACAAATTGATTTCCTTTCCCTTCTGGCTGCCACATCACACACAGCCCCCCCCCCCCCCCCCCCCCCCCCCCCCCCCCCCCCCCACACACACACACACCACCCCTCACTATCCCCCCCACCTCCCTTTTTTCATAATTTGAGATGAGGCGATATAGCATTTATTTTCACAATCTTATCTTGTCACATCCTGAAATTGTTGGAGAGGATATGATTATCTGAACAATGGCATGAGAAATGCACTTTATGAAGGCTATCCCAGTTTAATGACAAAGAGAGTGTGGAGAGGTGGGGACACGGGCCAGAAAGCAGGCAGGATGGCAGTCAAATGCTCTCGTCCCTGGATCTTGATTTGACACAGTGGGGATTTGGAGGATTCCAAGGTTTGACCGTCAGTGGCTGCCGGTGTTGGCCATTCACACGAAATTAGCATTTTATTATTGTGTACAGGCCATTTGGAAAAGGAGAAAGACCTTTGCCAAAGGTGCAAAGACTGCTCCAAAGCACATTTGTTGTGGTTGTTTTTTTTGGGACAGGTTCAATGCACCATTAAGCCTTTTTCAAATGAGCTCCACCCGTCAGAGGCTAAAAACAAACAGGCCTTTTTCTGGCAATCAATGGGCACCACTTAGAGGAGACAATGCCCTGTTCAGACCCACCGGTTTCCTCATCAATGAACATCAAAGATGAATGAGTCAGGGCAGACAGCTTTGTTTTGACTCCAATACCCACAAAGCCCTGCTCAGCATTGCCCTGGGCCTGTTCCTCTGAGCTGCCCCAACAGGTGCGACCCCTCTCCTCAATGCATCGTTTGAGGGGACCAGGGATGGGGCATGTGGAGGGAGGGACGGAGGGAGGTCTCGTCCCTACATCCACCTTAATCCATCTCACCCATAAAACACTTCAAAAACAAACATTTGTTTGGTCAAGTAAAAGACCCCGGAGACTGGGGATTCATCCAACTGTCTGGCCAGGCTTTGGCCCTCTTTATTCCAAAGTCCTCCTACAGGGCATCAGCTTGTATGGAGAGGACATGAAACCAGGCCAAAAAGGATGCTGGGTTGGTTCTGCCATCTCACACTATAGTGTAATGCATACATATTACAGCGCATTGTTTGGATTATGATAAAAAAAAGTTCCCTGCAGGAGAGAAAATGGAGGCTAAAATACAGAAATAAAAGTCCATCTGTCCTACACACACACAGTTAGTAATTGCCATTTTGGTAGAAAAAACTAAACAACCACACCAAGCAGCACAAATATACTGCGAGGAAAGCATCGCACAAGTAATGGTTTAGATGGGTGGCATCAGGAAGACGGTTCATTCTGAATCTCTACTTTGCAGCAAGAAGTGTTTGTGTTCTACCTGTGATAGTCTTCGGCTACTTGATGGGCTGATAAGCCTCTCCACTCAGGGTAATAGAAAGGCCTCCGGTCTTACAGACAGAGAATGAGAGGGAGAGAGCCAGATAGATAGAGACACAGAGAGAGAGACACAGAGAGAGAGAGAGAGAGAGAGCCCAAGATAGAGAGAGAATGAGAGCGAGAGAGCAGTATAGACAGGGAGAGAGAGAGGGAGACCGAGAAAGCCAGATAGAGAGAGAGAGAGATCGAGAGTGAGAGAGACTGAGAGCGAGAGCGGTATAGATAGAGACACAAAGAGAGAGAGGGAGAGAGAGAGAGAGAGAGAGAGAGAGAGAGAGAGAGAGAGAGAGCGCAGTTATTTAATGGAGAGTCACAGAGATAAGATGCTATTGCAGATCGGTATGTGGTCTATAGGGGCAGGGAGAGACCTTGTCTCTCTCTCTTTCTCTGTGCTGAGGAGCCTCTACCCTGCTTGGCCCGTGGCTTCATTTCCTCACACAGCAACAAACCATCTTGCTACAGTCTGCTGTGCATCCCTGACACCTCCCGCCCGGCCACGTTTAACCCCACGCATCATGCCACGCAGGCGGCGAATATCTAAACGGGATCACCCGGGAAATTCTGCTAGGATAAATCTCTCCAGGAATCACCCAGTTTGAATATTTTATATCCCATCTGACTCCGGACTCACCCCAAGGGGAAAGGTGTGTGGGGTTGGGGGTGGGGGGTGTGGAAAGGAATGATAAGCAATTCAGCGGCGTGATTAGATGAAAGAAAGCACAATTTCCATTTGAGGTGTGGAAGATGCATTGCAATGGTATTTGCACTGGACCACATCTCCCTGACTCAAGTGAAGTGTATAATCACTAGGCAGCATTCAGTGTGTCACTTCGACATCATTCCCTCTCCTTTGAAACACTGCAACATTCCATTACTTTAATATCATCAGATGCCGATGTCGCTGTGGAGCCCAAATAACAAAAGAAAAATACAAATTGACAGAGAGAGAGAGAGTGTGAGGGAAAGAGAAACTCCTCTTTGCCTTTGAGAAGCTTTTGCAATGAAAAGTGACACCTTGAACTTGTTTAATTTTCCACCAAATAAAACTACCCCCACACTGCGCCATTATGCTTTAAGGAGACACAAAACACACATTGATATGATGCACTCGTACCGGGCGCCGTTAGCCTGCACGAGTGGGTTACGACTTGACGCTTTCGTGTGGATTTGTGGTTTTTGCCGTGCATTTCCTGCACGTCCTTCAGGTTCCAGCATCTCCACGCTTCAGACGCCTTCGACGCTTCTGTGTCCGTCACCACAATGGAGGGAAAACCAAAATCACCTGGTATTGTCTCATGTTATGCCCTTCCGGGAAGCGGTTCAGGTGTCGTAGTGGCCCACAGCCAAATCCTCCCTGATAACCAGTAGACAAACAGGGTAGTAATAGAGCACGGAGGAAATATATAGTCGGGTCAGAGAACATTGTTAGTTGCCGTTGCAGCACCGGAGAAAATTGCATGTATCGGCCTGTGTCTGTTAGTAATTTGCCATGTATGCTATGCCCATGTGTTTCAGCGGTGTGCGTGTGTGTGTGTTTGTGTGTGTGTGGGGGTTGTGGCCATGCACAACTGAATGTACAATGTGAGTGAATGTGTGCACATGTGCCGGTTTCTACCTTTGTCCGTGAGTCTGTATAGGTTTGGCCGTGTATCCATGTGCGCTCAAACATGTGTGTCGGTGTGTGTATGCGTGCGTGCGTGCGTGCGCGTATGTGCGTGTGTGTATGTTTGTGCGTGTGTGTGTGCGTGTGTGTATGCTTGTGCGTGTGTGTGCGTACGTGAGTGTGTGCGTGTGTGTGCACGTGTGTGATGTGTGTATAAGTGTGTGCTAGTGTGATGTGCGATAGGAGACATCGCTGAGGACTGGCAATCACTTCATTCAGCATTTGCTGCCACACAGCTCATATTGTCAGCGCCTAGTTTAAAGAAACCTTGAGCGGCTTCAAAGATCTTTTCAAAGCCCTAATCCTAATAGGTCGCGGTTTGTTCTGTCACATCAAAAGGGGGAGAGAGGGAGGTAGAGGGAATAATGCGTCGGGGGAGGGTGGGTGTGGGGGGTGGGAGGCGCTGGCAGAGATTCTTAAGGGCGGAAGATTGGCAGAGGATTTGCGGCGCGGGGAGGACTGAAATCTGAAATATCGGCCGCAGAATGCCTGCTGTAATAGATATGAAATAGGTCTTCTCAACAGCTTGAAAGGCTGACATTTCCAGAAAGTTTGCCATGAGAAGCCCCTTTTATTCCCCCCCGCCTATCGGTGTTTGTACTGCCACCTTGTCCGCCGCCAGGAAATGCGCAAGTGTCACTCTTAACAGGTTACAGAACAGGATTGGATATTTTAGGATTTTTTCCCTCTCTCCTGGCTGTTATCTGTATTGAATGTTTAGATATTCCTAGGAGAAAGCAATTGAGGAAAGCTATTTTAAATAAAAAGCCAAAACATAATTTTGCGTCATAAAACAATAGTAACAGATCTTGCATGTGTTTTTTGGTGTTGATGCTGCTTGATTTCCGTTGTATTATAATTTATCTTAGATATGAAAAGATATGATAAATACTATACATCACATACACATCACAATGACCTATACACATGATCTTGCATTCATTCCCTGTAAATCGACGACAAACAACCTCTAGCACAAAACATGTGCTTAAATTATTATACAATAAAATATATACATTCTCATATTGATTATTCGTTTCCATACAGTAGCTATACAGAAAAAAACGTTACATAACGCACATGGAGGAGGAGGGCGGGCTGAAGAGAAAAGCGGGTCTGACCGTCTGCCTCTCGGCTGCCTTGAGAACACAGAGTGGTATACAATAAGTGTCCTCTGTGCACTAACCCCTCACCTCCCTGACACTTTATCAGCCGCCATGGCAGATCTCATGCATTTCACCTGATCGAGTCGGCGGACAAAGAGGGCCCCTGCCTGTGTATCAACGGGCCACAAGTGTCCGGCTAATTAGGCGCTCGTGGGAAACCGCCCATTGATTTTCTGCCAGCGATGGCCCTCCCCCGGCGGAACAAGAAAACACGGCTGTTTGTCTTTGCGCGGAAGCATTGCTCGCTGCAGATAACGGTGATAAAACAGGTCTCTCTTGACAGGAGCGCTAGCAACTAGCCAAACAACACACACACACACACACACACACACACACACACACACACACACACACACACACACACACACACACACAGACGCAAACGCCTGTGGGAACCAATAAATAATGATGCTATTTTATCTATAGGATTTGAGTAAAGTAAATAAGTAAGCTGGTACTAGTTGTGAGAAAACTAAAGTTTTATGCTGGGGGATGGAAATGAACTGAGTTGTCTGACACACAAAAAATATATATATTTTCAAGCCAGTGAAATGCAAGATATTCCTCAGGATGAGCTGAGTGAAATCCCTCTTGTGCTTGTTATTTCACACCCCTGTGGTTGCAACTGCAACCATGGCTGAGTATAAAAACAACAAATAAACAAACCTCAAACCTACACACACACAAAATAGATTTTCAGTGTACTAATGATCGGTATCACAAACTCTTACTTTACAGCCAGGATTTGGGATTGGGTTTGAAAATGATGCCAGTCGTTTATTTATTTTTTCTTTCAAAAGGGAAGTTCTGAGTGATGCATAATCTTTTACATGACATAGGACTTTAACCACTACTCTGTTGGTCTTGTTTCACCCACAGCCCACCCATGAAAACCCATGTTTGTCCTCATGGCTGACTGTAAGCCAAGGAGCCGTGGATCCAGCCAAACACAGGTATAGTAACCAGGCTTTGGGTTGCAGAGGGACACCTGGCCGCGGCTCACATGGGCATTGATTCTGCCAGCAAACCAATCACCATCGGGGATGAACTACAATTCTGTTAGACAGGGTCACGGGTGTAGGTGGAAGAGGCAGGAGTGTGTTGAGCGAGGGTGTTTTGCACACAGCTACAACAGCAGCGGCAAGCAGGACACACACACACACACAAAAAAACACATGAACCCTCTTTGTCTATTAGGGTTGGAAGAGCACCGGCTCTTTATAAAAGGACGAGCTCCCCCGCATGCTATCCGTGCTGGACATGTCAGACGCATGCATGCTGATCCCTTCAACTAAGCCATGATACCATGAATGCCTGCTTCACTCTCCCAGGGGGATGGATGTCTGAAGGTCTAAGCAGAGAACCCTGTTTAAAAAAGGAAAATAGACAGAGCATGCAGCCTACTTGTCAGAGTGGTTCAATTCACCGTTCGATAAAGTATCATTGTCAACAGTATTATTAACGGTATTAGAGATTAAGGAAATTTGAAGGAAAAAGTAAGTGTAGGCTGCATGTGAAGGTAAAAGAGCATTTTGAAGTGGAGTATTTTCTCTCAAGCACTGCCTTGTTTTAAAGTACAATCCATGTAAAGAAATAGATGCATGTCTTTGAAATGCACGGCTATACATTGAGATGCATACAGCCGTTTGAAACTGCCTTTAAACAGTGATGCATTGTTTAGCACAGGCATCGTTTACGCTGCTTAACTGATGGACGGTGGAAGCCATTCCGAGTCGGCCTTAAAAAGCGTGCAAGAGTCTCAGACGGGAGGTAATTTTACATCTTAACAGAATCCAATTAAAAGCAGAGGCGTTTCAATTTAACGTCCGCTGCTTTGTCGCCGCTGTGTCAGACCACAAGTTAAATTGAAATCAGATTAGGGAGAGAGCCAGCAGAAGAAAAAAAAATCCTCATTTTTTTCTTCGCATAACATGGATCATGCATTCCAGGAATGATAACTCTGTCATGCATACTGAAAGAAATAGTCTATCTTAGCCTCTATTACAGCTTTAATTCTCCCCTGTTCATTAATTCCGCAGCAGATTACCTGAGGAGATACAATATGCCGTCAGCATAGAGTTTTAATTAAGTATTAGGGTATGTTGAGACGAGTACCTTATGTGAAACTCCTGCCTTATAATGTTCTTGTTTTAATTACCTCAGAGTGCCCCCTCATTAACCCCGATGGAGATGTGCTCACTACTGCCGTGTGCATTACAAACACGGCACTCACATATTGGGTTTTTATCCATATATTAGAGTTATATTTGAAATGATACCACTACAAACACAAGTAACGTGTTAGTCGGTGGTATACAATTCAAATTATTCTTAATTATGTCGACTAGTTATTGAATTATTATTATTATTATTATTACTATTATTGTTATTGGTATAATTATGATACTAACAATAATGATTATATATAAATCATAGGTTTAGTAGTAGTGGTATTATTACTGCTAGTAGTGGTGTGTAGTAGTAGTAGTAGTAGTATACTTATTAGTAATAGTAGTAATAGCTATTAATTATAGCTAATATTATTATTATTTATTATTATTATTATTATTACTATTACTATTGGTAGTAATATTGTAGTTACTATAATAATCAACCAGAGAAGATGTTTAGCTTGTTGTATTGAAACAAAAAATGACAACATGCAGGACAATTATGCATGATGGTCTTTCGTGAAGAGTTAACCTTGGTTCAGCCAAGGGCACTGTGACGACCCCTGGTGGGGTAAGCCACCATCACAAACCATCACAAACCCAGTCTCCCTCAATGACTCCCTTCATTACAGAACCATCTGGCCACCACAACAGAAACACAATGCAAACTCACCACGAGACTTGAAAATATACTTAAAATATGCATATAATATTGTATGCAAAAAGCATGAGGAATATATGAACCTTCAAATAGGGAGTGATATTGTGTGTTATTGATTGTTATCAATAACACACAATTGGTATTGATATTTTAGCAAAGACAAAAAAAAAATTATGGCGTGTAGTTTATTATGTATGCTATGTCTCCAGAAAATGCCTGCTGCAATGGTGCAATGGTTAAGAAATTGCTTGTAACATGAATTTACATTTATATTAACTTGAACGATTTCCTCTCATTTGGAACAATAAAGGATTACACCAACAACAACAAAATATGACACAATAATGCAGACATTAACATATGGAATGCAAATGGAAATGCTAACAGTGACACTGCCTTATGTGTCAGTGAACCTTTAACACATAGGCAAGCATTCTTGCAGTCGTCTCTTTGTGCCCAGACCATGCTCTCTGCAGAGGATCTCCATTCCGCCACATTTTATAGCTTCCTAGCCCATCCGTCTTACACATTTGTGGGTGGTCTGACAGCACTGCGAAGATCTCCTCGTCTCTATCGACCGCTCCGGATCTTTTCTTCTGATCTTTCTTTCTTTTTTTTTTTGTATCTGAATTTTCGTGCCTCAGAATGTGTGCTTTCTATTTTGTTTTCGGAATGAGTCACCTTAATGTCTTTTAATGGGATAGTCCTGCATAAGCTTTTAATGGCACTTAATTGTACAAAAAGGAAACCATAACCATAACCACACAAGGAGAGAAGTCAAGTATTTCCAAGCTCTTTAGAAGAACAATTTAGAGCAGACAAGTGCTTTTCAAACCTTGGATTGGATTCAGTCCGAATGCCTGGTTGTTAGACGCGGCGCCTACATTCATGAGGCTACAGTGCCACCATCTGGCCGTGAGAAATAGATGAACGTCACTGTGGCAGCATGCCGTTTGTAGCATGAGGTTCAACTTTCAGCCCTACATTGAAATACACACATCATTTGTATGTATTGCGTCCAAAGTATAATATTATTTGAAGTATTCCTATTCTTACCTACACACCCAAATATTATTAAAAATGAACATCTCCCCCTACACCATATTCAGTAAAGCCTACACCAAATAAGTTAATTCCATTACTCGACCATGATGTTAAATTGTCTTAGCCTGTAATATATTTTCAACACTATTTAGCTTGCCTCAAGATGTCTGCAGGTGCAGCACATAACAGACATGCAGCAAGATATTCAGTCCTATTATTATTGTTGTGGATCGATCATTTTTAGGTCCATGCCATTATAAATAATGAGCAAAAGCCTGCACTTCAAGAACGCAGGAGGCTTGCCAAGAAGGAATGGTGATTACAACCAATTAAGACTGATGACAAAGCACCAACATAACCCAGTGTCTGTAAGGAGAGAGAGAGAGAGAGAGAGAGAGAGAGAGAGAGAGAGAGAGGCTGAGATAGAGAGAGAGAGAAGAGACAGAGAGAGATACAAAGACAGAGAGAGGTAGAGAGAAAGAGAGAGGGCTTGAGCTTGTGTATTATTCATGCATCCTTCTAAACTACCCTGTTTTGTGTAATCAACATCTGTTGTGATGGGCAACCTCCCCTTTTCCTCAGAATGGCCCACTTCAGATAATGAGTGTCATACCAAACTGCAGGCCAAAGGCTGATTTTACTCTTCTTTTACTCCTCCCCTTTGGCCTCCACTCTCACTACCCTCTGTTCCCTCTTCTACCATTCAACACATAGCCATTGTGCAGAACCTTGAGAACTGAGAGAAACCGCCTGGAAATGTCTGTGCTCAACGCGCGGTGGTGGTGCTGACTGACTGAGAATACAGTCTCTTCCGTCTTTGTGGACGACGTAGACACCTTAACAAGAGTCCTCAAGGAATGTGTTTCACTCTCTTCATCAAACTCACTCTTTTATGAATCAGTCTCTACCTTGGACACCTTTTTATATTAGCTTGCATTGTATTTAAGCTTTGGATTTCTCCATTGTACATTCCAGTTTTCAGACAGCGTATATATATTTGTATATTTTCAGGTAGTTTTACTGGCATTCCTTCGTTTTCTTTGTGAAAGGGTTGAAACAAGGATTTTTGCAAGGGTTGTTGAATGATCTGTAGTAAGTTGTGCCCTTTAAATAAAAGCTAGCTTTCGGCGCCTCCTCGTGGTTATTTTCAGTATCTCTTTTCACAACAGAAAGCTGAGAAATTGCATGGGGGATTTGCTCGACTAAATGATATAAAACCTATAAATAGCGTTATAATCAAAGGGGTTTGAAACAAAAGGGACATTGACACTAATATAGACACGATTTCATTGGAATATGTAGTTATCCGCAAGCTTCCAATTATATTTAGAGGTATGATTAGGATGTGCTATCCACCAGTCTTTGAAGAGTTATCCCAAAAATGTGGTGGCTTCACACAGGTGAAAACAAAGGATGGGTGTTCATTATGTGGGTTGTGGTGAAGTTATTCAATTTTATCAGATAACTCTCGGAATTGTATTATTTCCTAGATGACATTTTCTTATCATTTTAATTATTATAATCCATCTATATTATATATTCGACTTAATATTGGAAACGCTATCAGCAAGCTGCAATCTTAATTAGCCTACACTTATCTGAATTACACCTAAGCAAAGGGAAATAACCCTTTTAAAATATATGTTGTTTGTGAAAATATTTCTGATTTAAATGATATATACAATGAGAGGATTTTACTAAGACTTGTTTGTGGGTATTATAATTATTTGCCCTGATATCTTCCATTACATGTCCATACACAAAATGTAATAATATTACAACATAATAATTATTAGTAGTATTCTTAATATTACAATAGTCAACAAAAAGTAGGACAAGTTAATCAAACAAAACTACACGTTGTCAACTGATTGCAAAGTGCACTGACTTTAAATCGTGTATTTTTCTTTTCGAACAGCAGATGGCACTTCGGAGTCGGTGCAAAAAAAATGGACTCGAACCATTTCTATCTTGCTGCACCATAAATATGCTCTTTTTGAGTGAAACAGTATAATCTGTGAAACATTGTGGTCAACCCTAGATCAGAAGGAGTGTAAGCTCAAACGCCGTAGACGCCAAGACGAAATAAAACCTTGCTCACGTTTCTTTCCAATAAAACATTGTTCATGTTTCTTTCAAATAAAACATTGTTCGTGTTTCTTTCGGTGAACTACCACGTGTTTAACAGCGAGTCTCCAGGCATGGCAAGTGGCAACCATAACGCAACCACGGTGGCAACAACATACATGCAGGCGCTTTTTTTGTTATTATTATTTTTTGTTGTTGTTATTGAACGTCAATACTAATTCAACTCCATAGGTGCTCCATATAAATGTACAAACAAGAGGGCGTACTCACTTAAACGGACCACCTCTGCTACCGCTGTGTCTGGAGCTGCGCTTCCGTGTTTACACACCCACAAACCAGGAGGAGACTCGCTAGCCCTATGTTTACTGGAGCAAGCTTAGAGGGGCTATAGAAAGTGACACTGTCACACACGGGAGGCTTATTGTATGGTCCTAAACAGATAATTTCAGGTTCCACGATTGCATTTTACAGCGGCATGTTCACTCGAAGGGGCCATGGAGACATCAAGAAATCTACACAGAAAGTTCTGGACCCAAAGAAGGATGTATTGACTCGACTAAAACACCTCCGGTCACTATTAGGTGAGTGAAATGTCACCGAGCAGTTCACACAGCGTTACCGAGCCCAAGCTAGTTGAGCTAGCTAGCCTACTCGGAACAGCTAACGTTAATGACAGCGCTGTCACCACACTGCATGCTGTCTGTTGATTTAATTCGCTAGATATTTAACGTTGGCTCCCGTGCCTGCAGTGTTCGCCCAAACGTGCAAGTCTGATGTCCACCGTACGATGCACAACATTGAATAGCATCTATTGTAAACATACCGGCTCTAACTGACATTACGTTTAATGTTAGCTTCTTTATTGCGGCTAACTAGCCCGCTAACGCGGCAAGCGCTAATAGTGCCTGACAGACATTGGTCTTTTATAAGTAGTTGTCATAAACAACAATTGTATTGTACTGTATTGTATTGTATTAGAACGTGTGTGGACCGTCCGATAACATGGTCCAGTTTCAGTCTCATCTGCCTCTTACAGGAGGAGGGAGTGCATGTACGGTGTTTGCCTGTCAACCAGACCGCAATTAAGGGCACTCTACCACGCGTTATTCTGACAATACGCTTTGCAATCGTGGACCATAATCCATTGTGAAGAAAATGTTCCTTTGTTATAATGGTGTATGGCGGATTCATAACAGTATGCACTTCTTTAACAGGATCTTTGGTTCAGTAAGCATGGTAATTGTAAATTACCACCAGAGCAAAACAAAATGTTATTGCTTGTAGACCCTCATTTCATCAAGTTTATAGGCGGCTTTCTGATCTTTGAAATATAATATATATGACCAATTCTAACAATATACATAATGATAGTTTAATTATCAATATTCCCTCTGCTTATCAATGGCTACATTAACAATCCAAAAGTATAGATACAATTCTAGTAATACTTACGTGTTTTGTGGAAGTACAGAAGAGCAAGAATTAGTTATTGTGATTTTATTTATGCCGTTTTAATGTCAACAAACTTATGTCGGTTTGTTGAAAGGTTTATTCTGAGCTAGCTGAGTCAGTCAGTGAGTTCATTTCGTGTTAGATCTGTATGTCTTACAGCTGGCCTACACTGCAGTCATATTGCCTCTTCAAGAGCAATGTAGACTATAGCCTCTGAAGTCTCATACTGCAGTGATAGCCCATCTTCAATGTCAAGAGTAGCACTACCCAGCCTGAGGTCAGGCAGCCTGGTTCTCCCATGTGTAGTTAAAGATAAGGTTTTTCTGTTTGTCCAGTGGCTGATTATGGTGGAGATTTGTTGCTGTCTCCTTGCTACTGCCCTCTCTTTGCAGTGCTTTTAGCCCTGGAAGGATTTCCTCCTGCGGCGGCTGTTTCCTATGTGGCCAGGAAGAGCAGAGATAGAGATGGGTTGATGTGAAGAACTTATACTGAAAGGAGTGTAATTGACCGAAGTGTAATGGTGAATTTGATTAAGAGAACACATTATCGTGGGTCTTTTAAACCATAGCAAAGGGAAACCATTAGCATGATTGAGGAACTGGGGAGACCAACTGAAAAGCCATATGAATCATCACGCACAATGATGGTAGTTGACTTGTAGTAACTTAACCTGTACATTTCATTAAGATTTCAAGAGATATTAAAGCATCCTTGTGTTTTGGGTCCATTTCAAGATTTTACAAGTAACATCCAAGAAATTGGCAGGTGGTTTCAAAGTTGAGTTCTTACTATGTCACCTCAAACCATTTGAAAAACAACAAATATGAAAGAGTCTTTAATATGAATGCTGTCCTGAAGGAACATAACACATTTCCTGGGTCATCTTGCATTAAGTGTTGCATCAGTGGTATTGGGCTTGGAAGGTCAAATGTGCTCTTGGTTATTTTCTTAGTGGCCTAGTGCTGGTTTTCTGCTCACTGAGCAGATTTGTGGGAAACAGTGTGAAGGCTGCTGCATGTTAATTTGCCAGTCATGCCTGGCTGGAGTTGGCTGTGGCTGTTAATTATCCCAGGCCCTGCAGACCACCTCTGGATGTCTAATGGCTATTTCTGAGGCTCTATTTATCTCCCTTGACTCATTATATATTCACTGTTTCATATTATCACTGTTTCAGTTTCTTCAATGAAACATAGGCTTATACCTGGACCATGGCGAACACAAGAGAAAGTAGACCTAGTTTTTGTTTTGTGAACCAACAAAAAACAGTTGCTTTCCCCCCCCCCCCCCCCCCCCCCTGTGCCTTCCAAAATGCTCATGCCTAAAAGGTTTCTCCAGAGTTGATGGCATAGGCACTCTGGTATATCCCTTAAGGTTGCATCCCATAGAATGAGTGCTTTGTTGTCCTTGGAAATTAACCACAGCTTTACATATTCTGGTGACCATGCAAAGTCTCTCCATTACACAGGCAACAAACATTTTTAAGGTCATCACTCGGCTAACAATCAGGGCTTCACCTAGGCTATTTATGTTCAATATACTGCTACAACTGCTCTGGACAAACGGTAAATATAAATGGAAGCTTTGTGGGAGATTGGAGATCGGCATGGCTATTCACAAACATGCAAGTTAAACACAGATTTGTGTGCATGTGTATACGGCGCTTGTGGGCTTAAAGCTATCTCTGCACTTGTCTTTTGAGAGCACAAAGGAAGTAAGTGGGTGTTACTTCCCTCGTGCGTCTCTTCACTTGCACGCTCTGAGACACAGGGTTCAGGGTCAACCTGCTGTCAGGCTGCTGTTTGGAGAGGGGAGCTCACAAGGCCAATGGCCAAAAGGGAAGACAATAAACACTGCATCAGAAGCCCCATCGAGGAGGTCCTCTGCCCGCCTCGATGGGCCTAAAATCTCTCTTCACTTCTGGTTCTCTCTGTTTCTGGAAATCCTCAGGACAAAGCTGCTGGTAACTTTAGCCACTTGTCCTCGTTTATCTCAAGACTGCGTTGGCATGCGAAAGCTGTTGGTCCACTTGTTCTTGGAGTGTAATTCAGTTTTACAGCCAGTATATGATAATGGGTCCTTTTCTTGATTAAAGCTGTCTAAGGGCGTTTCTTTTTCATGGGGTTGGTAATTATTTGTCTGTGAGGAGGCGCCAACTCAAGTTCAACTTGAAATAGCTCAAATTTGTACCATGCTTTTATTGTGGTTGTACTTATATTGTTGTTGTACTGGTGCTTTTGTTGTTTAAAGTGCTTAATAAGGTTAAGGCACTTTGATACGAAATAACATTTAATTGAACAATTCAGCAAATGGTTTTCTGTATCCAATGTACCTTTTGAGATTGTGGCTAAACATTGCAGTGTCATAATGTGGTTTCAACATAGGATATGTGAAATTGCTTTCTTGCAATGTTTCCATCATGTCTACTTGACTCTGAACACTGTGTTGTCAATCGTTTGACCATAAAACCATATCATTTTGATAGTAATTAAGTTGCTAGGTGCTACCTAGTGGTGATTAGATACTCAGTGTGTTGTGGATGCCTTCACATCTGGATTCAGAGCTGCCCACTGCATTTTAATGCTAGCTCTGACCCATGGTCCTGATGCAGTAATGCAGTTTAGCCCCACTCTCTTCCTTACTGCTCAATTAACGGGATTTGTTGGCCTAACGTGTTAATCACTCTCCAGTGTGTTGTGTGCTCAGGATGCTGGATGACACTAGACGGCCATTAGCAGGTATGAGGCTGGTGTTGCTTATTAGGATCACAGCTTTTTGATTAAGGACCTGCAAGTGTTCTTCTCTGTTCCTTAGCTCAACATGGCTAGACTGTTTTGAAGGTTAATAAAGACAGTCAGAGAGAGGCAGTGAAAGAAACAAAGCCTTTATGAATGTTCTTTATTATGTTGTTAGTAGTTGCTATGCTTTCTTATTGCATTTGCTTGAACTTGCATTTTGTAAGTTAGTTTCGTCAAACGTTATGTGATTTTAAGTTTGATTCTTCTAGAGCCCCAGTTTAAACGGTTCATCAGCTGCGCTTGAAGGTTTATGTATTTACACGGGAGATGTACACAACACATTTGCATTTGTTGTCCTTGTTTTTTGTGTAGTGCTGTTGGTATGCTAGACAAATAACACTGTCCTGTTTTTTTACAGACTATAGGCCTGATTGCATTTTATGTGCTGGCGTCTGAGTAAATCTAAGTCACATGATTGACATGGTTCCTAGGGATTTGTTGTCATTAATTTGATATAAGTATAAATATTTAGCTGACTCATTATAATTGAATGGCCATTACAATTCCTGAACTAAATGTGGCATATGTGTGACTTATTCCAGCTGCAGCATGATTAGCAGTATAAAGTGGTCAGCAATCCCTACAGATTTGGCATCAGTGTTACGGTATAATGAAGTGCTACCTGGAGCATCGTTCTGGTGCCAGATTTATGTCTTATCTGTGTGCAGGCAGTAGGCCAACGTGTCCGACTTGATTAATCAAACACTGCCCCTCTTAGCATTGGTGTTCTGAAAGCATCCTGCCGGTTGACCTTCAGACAAACCGCAGCTTGCTCATTTACTAGTTTATTTTTTCTTTAATAGTAGCTGCTGCACCAGCTTATCCTTACAACGTTTATAGCATTGTAACTCTGTTACTGATTTGTGAGATATGTCATGTGACTCTAGTGTCCTTAACTTTCGTGTGTTGTGTACACTACACACAGACACTCAAATACAAAGGCTCTCACAGTCTCAGGTGTTGTTTGTAACTTAGGCTTCATCTGTCATTTCTGATTACTCTGCGAAATGAGTTGGTTAATATTTAATATGCATAGTTTTAATATTTTACCAGAAAGGTCTGATATAGGCCCTGTTGTGAGACTGGGACACATGGGTGTACAATAAATCTATCTAGGCCTAATTTAACACGCATCGCTGTCAACATATTAGGTTTGACTATGGGTGTGTATTTGTTAGCATGGGGTTTGCGCATGTAATTAACCTTTCATCCTTTTTTTTCATATCATGATAACTAAGCACAGTGTTTTGACTGGTCACTGAGAATACTATGGCATGGTCGACTGCTCCGTTGTGCAGTCGACCATGTTTGATTTCGACGGCACATAAAAGTCAACAAAACTAGTTTGTCCAGTTTTGCTGGTTACCTGGACGAACAACACTGTAAAACGGAGCTCTAATCATATAACCAAAGCTTCTGCTTATTGTTTATTATTATACAGTGCACACTGCCATTGCCTTTGCTATGATGGGTCAACAAGCCAGAGACAATGATGATAAAGGGAATGACCTAAGTGTCACATTACTTTATGAGCGTATTGTGTCAAAGTATTTATTGAATTGACACAGTTTTGATGCGCATCGTATCCTATCCCTTTGCCTGAAAATGTTATTTAGAGAACTCTCATATCCTCTGATTAAGATTTGATCTCGTAGTGGATAGCATTCTCTTTGCATTCCATTACAGCGTGTCTAAGCTTCCAGTCACCATCATCATCTGCTATGGGTTTTTTTTAGGCTCCCAAGTGTTAAAAAAACCAAACTCTTTTATGGCTTAACATAAATGTGTCCTAGACTGTTGGAAAAACGCTGCATACGCTGGGAGTTTAAAAGTTACACTTGATTAATCTCCAGTTTATTGATGTTTTTCAGTGTTGTTCTTGTTTCTTGTGCACAGTGTGATACTTAAGGTGGATTAAGGCGAGTATTTAAGCACCACCTGAAGAACAGAAATACTGGACATTGGCAGTTTAGTCGCTCCCGAAGGCCCGGGATGCCAAGATTAGCCACTCTTCGATCAATGAGCCTGCATAGTGTCAGGCCTTTGCCAATGCTAGCCCGGTTCACACTGTGCTATGGGTACACATATGGCCAGACCTCAATCTGTTGCACAGCTAGACACTGTTGTCATGTGGAGAGACAGCCACTCAGTGTTTGGCACTGTGGTGCTAAAATCAAATCATATGCACCATAAATCCTCTGATTGCAGAACAATAATTATTCATCTTGTGTGTTTATGTTTTTAACTCGATTACCAATTATTATCCCACACAGTGCCATTCAGTGGTTGCAGCACAAAGGCTGTACAAGCCTGTGGATATTTCATTGTAAAGTTTATTCTTTGTGGCAGTTCAGTGCACCACATATAAATCACAATCCGCATTGTGCATCTGTTAACTCATAGTAGGAGTCGGTGCATTTTCGCTGGTTATTTAAATCCACCACTCTGAGTAGATGATGATGCATAGCGTCCTGACTAGCTAAATCTTTGCCTACAGGACCGTTAGTCATG
Organism: Lota lota; assembly: GCA_026745465.1. Classification (NCBI taxonomy): domain Eukaryota; kingdom Metazoa; phylum Chordata; class Actinopteri; order Gadiformes; family Lotidae; genus Lota; species Lota lota. The sequence goes on along the minus strand of JACYXH010000496.1, from coordinate 549,294 downwards.
CTGCCACCATGCACACTCAGACCCAGCTGTGGACAGAAGGATTTATCAGCTCAACCAGCAAATTAATCAGATAACTCTTCTATCAATACTGATAAAGAGTGCTGATGGGATGGGTGCCAATTTGGTGTGATGGAGACCCTGATGTAATGCGGTAGGGGACTGAATTATGATCGACATATCAGCCCAGCTCCTTGGGGGTGCTGTGAGCAGCACAAGGAGCAGATGTGTGTCATCTAGACCTGGTAAGATGGTGGCTCATTCGCGGCGCTACCCACGAGCAATCTCTATAAATTACCCCATGTGACACGCTCCTCTCGCTCAAGCCCAGCTGGTAGCCATGGATTTATGATTAACCTTCTTTCAACTAGGTTCAAAAGTCATCCTGGCACTGACATGGGGCCCTCAACGGCTCTGAACTGTTCCATAGGTTGTTGTTTTTTCCCCCTCTGCCCTCGCTAGCCATCGCTCAGTTTGAAATCGAATGTCCCTGTGGTGCAGGCTGGGATTGATTAGAACGGACTGCTGCGTGCTGCTAGATGAGGAGGTGGCTACTCGAGAAAGCAATAAGAGTGGGAACCTCATGAGAGCCTTTATATTCCTATCAAATGTGATCATTTGGAAGTGTCTGAGCTCAGCGACGTCATGTTCCATCGATGGCTCTTTTCGCCAGCCTAGTGTGTGTGGTTATTTATTTATTGAATCAGGTTCCTTTTATAAGCACAATGTTTTCCTGGTGATTTTGTTTTTTTGGCTGTCTTAGATAAGGAAAGGAGGTTGTCTATTTTCTCTCCCTCTGGCAATCCTGTAAACCAGTCTCTGAAAATGCATTATCTGCAAAAGAAAACATAATTTGGCTCTTATAAATGATATTATCCGTCTTCTGCAGTCACTTATTTCCACCATGTCCATGGTGGTGCGTGTGCGCGTGCGCGTGCATAGACAAAAACCCCGCTGTGTGCATCCATCAGCCTCCACATTAGCAGCCACCCCCATGTCTCCCAGGTCTGTGCTGGTGCCCCCACAGGCTTCCCTGTGCCTGCTCTTTTAAAGAGAACCCCTCTGTGTCTGCTCTCCGCTCTCTGCCAAAGGAACCTATCACTGTCTTTCCTTCCCCTACCCCCCCCCCCCCCCTTCTCCTTTCTTTTCCTCCCCAAGCTCCTTTCTGCCAGGAACTGAGTGCACCTGCAGCGCTAGCTCTCCCGGAGCTAATACTAATGAGGCTACGTCTGATGAGGCTTTTAACCCACCTCCGAGACCCCCCAGGGGGGTTAAATATCATTTAACACACTCTCCAGCGGTACATGGGATTTCTGTGTCGCGAATAGCGTCGCCACTACACACATAGCAGGGCTGATTGAGTTTAAACAGTGAACTGTGGGCAGGCAGGCTTGACATGTTTGCCCGGGTAAATATGCCATAGGTGCCGCATGCTGCATGACCTTCACCCATTCAGCTAACATGGTGGACACGCGCAGTGTGCTCACACACAACTGGGTGCACACTCCCTAACTGTTGGCTTGGCAAATCTAGTTAAAAGGCGGGTCATTCGATTAGAACGACATTAATTCACCGTGAAAATGTTTTTCCTGAATGATAGGATGAGTTACTTTTAGCGGTGGGAATATGTTGTGCATTTTATTTAGATATAACCGGGAATCTGGTTAAAGCCCGGTGACCCTTGGCATTAAAGGTCACAGTGACGCACACAGAGAACACAGTGACCTGATGACATTTGCCATAATGTGAACTCTCCATGAGCAATTCAAGGGGCAGGGAAACATTGTATAAATATGTTGTGCCTGACATTTGGGTGAGATAGTTTTCCAGTGAGTGCGAGGAATCGGTGGGAAAGAGAGCAGCATAGTGATATCAGCCTTTACCAGATTGCGGTGAGGTGAAGACCACCGTGTTTCTCTCCTGAATATTTCATTATGGCCATCAGCTCAGGCTGCAGGTTGTTATTCTCCAGCAGAGTTTTCCCCACATGCTGCAAGCAACAGCTGCACTTCCCTGACAGCCAGCCGGAAAGACCTTCCCCGCATCACAATACAACACAAGCCCATTAGATTCCCACCTGCCAGGGCATTTTTCAAAGACATTATCAAAATGCATGTGTTTTTAATAAAACGTTTATTTCCCTGAAGGAATCTGGCCTGTTCACTAATAAGAGTGATGCCATTGGGAACTTCTAGGAAATGTATTCCCATGCCCAACTGTTGAAAATGACATCACTGTTTTGTTATTCATTCTTGTTGAAAGAGCTCACTATGAATGATGTGTACTTTTTTTCTCTTGGTCAAAACGTAGTGGCCTACAGATTCAGTGTGTGAGAGTGCCTGTGTTTCCATGTGGAGCAGCAGCTGACCCATGGGTTTGTCCTCCTCATGAAGCTGAAATCGTCCCTGGGTTGTACTGCACCGCGGCTCGTCTCTTTTCTCAGCCTTCCAAAAAGCCCTCCGCTCTGTGGTAGCAGGGTGCTATCGACGTCGGGAGTCGGATCGCATGACCCCCGCGCTTCACTGCCGGACACTGGATTCTCAAAACAAGTCCACGGAGGATGGAGCCATCAGCCCAGTCAGCTCCGCCGGCCTTCAGTCAACACCCCCCTGTGAAAACACAACGCTTCCTCCCCCAGTACTAGCAGGCTGGAGACAATATCCCCTTCAATGCATCTGTTGGCAGTGACACAGTATCTGAGGTCTCTCTCTCTCGTTCCCTCTCCTTTCTTTTTGGTGAGCCAGAAGAAGGGCATTTTAAGGGACCGATTCACGAGTTACTGATTACTTTTCATCAGCTGCGCTTCAAGGTTTATATATCTACACAGCACCTTTTGTTGTCCTTGTTTTTTTGTGTAGTGCTGTTGGTATGCTAGAAAAATAACACTGTCCTGTTTTCTTAGCAGACAGGCCTAATTGCGTTTTCTGTCACACCCATCAACCTAGTCCGCACACGTGCTGGTGTCTGCTGCCTGGTTCTGCCTGTCAGAGTCAAGCTTAGTCATTTGGGACATGATTGACATGGTTCCTAGGGATTTGTTGTCATTCATTTTAATTGAATGGCCATTGTCATTCCTGAACTAAAAGTGGCATATGTGTGACTTATTCCGGCTTCTAAGCAGTACAAAGTGGTCTGCAATCCCTACAGATCTGGCATCAGTTGTCTTTTTTGGTTCATATTATAGTGGTTATTGTCCTATCATGATCTAAAATAGGTCAAATATTGCCTTTACTTGAGCTTCAGGGTTTCATTAACTGTTAAAGCAAGCCATACTCAGGACCATATCAGTCTGTACTGGGGAACAAACAAAATGTGATCAACTAACACAAATCGCCAAAATATCCGCTGTGGAATTTGGTCGGCAGCTTGTAGGGGATATTTAATTTAGTCAACAACGCCCTTTGGTGATTGTTATTGGTGGTAACATGGCGTAGGCTCCGCCCTACTGCATTCCTGGAGACAGCAGAACTGGTTTTGTGTCCATTTTCAATTGTTGGCTGTGGCAGGAAAAAGGCGGCCACTGTAGCAATTTTTAGCTAGGCCTGCCGTTTCCGTTTGTATTATAACAAAATGAGTGAATGTAAAAAAAAAGAAGAACTTTATGTTAAAGCTGTTTCCGTGGCAGGTACATCTTTTCATTTGCCTCCCACAGTGACTGCTGGGAGGGGGGGAAGTAGAACCACAGAGTAGTACCACAGGATCCATTGGAAATCCTTGGGAAGAGGAATCTATAGGCTCTAGCTCCTAGGAACTCCAAGATTAGTGTACTACCGTGTGCGCGTTGAAGTGTCCACTCTCTTTGTCCTCGTCGGCCAAGCTCCAAAGCACTAGGCATGGTAGGCTGCCACCCTCCTCCTCCTCAGACTCCAGCATGCTATCATAAGACTGCTCATCTTCATCTTGCATTCAGGATTTTATCAGGGTTCTTTTTCACCCCGCTCCTGTGGTCTCATCCCCTCTCCGTCGCGCTCCAGGGGCTGGCTAGGGAGATCCACACAGATGGTAGAGCAGGGAGTCTGAAGATTGGAGAGCGCTGGGTGAGAGGCACTTTGAATCCTGTCTGACAAGCATGAAGCATGTCAAACGGAACAAACACACGCGCACACACGCGCACACGCGCACACACACACACACACACACACACACACACACACACACACACACACACACACACACACACACACACACACACACACACACACACACACACACACACACACACACACACACACACACACACACACACACAGTCGAATTGATGGAGTTGAAGCTTCACAATTACATTCTAGCTCAATCAAATAATTTCCCATTTACAGGCTGCTCTGATCAGGTCTTGCTCGATATCCATTTCCAGAAGGCACAATATGAGTGTTCTATCACTAGCACTGAGTGGCCTATCACAGGTATGAATCTGGCAGGCAAATGGTATTGTGATTGTCACAATCTTATTCATTAGCCTTTTTCATGAAAGATGGGTCATAATGATTGGTACAAGTCCATTGTCCCGTTTCTATTTATTCGCCTGCTTATGGAGGATCTAATTGGCAAATTAGTGATTCCAATATTTTGTGCAATTCCCACAATATGAGAGGAGGTAGTCCAGGTTCGCTTTGATATTTAAAGCACAGCAAACTCATCATTACAAAAGAAAACAAGCCTGTATTGTAGCTGACTAAATACTTAGACGTCAACCGCAAACGGACACATTCCTCTTTTTCTTTTTATTAAAGGATTTCCTTCTTCTTTCCTTTTCTTTTCTTCTCTTCCTCAACGTTCCCATCCTCCCCTTCACCTCTGCTTCCCCTCATGGGGGTGTTCAGGGGGTTCTGCTCAAGGGAAAACTCGTGACTCCAGAACTAGCTGGCCCACTAACCGACAGGAAGGCCCTCCGGCAGACTGTGCAGCGTTTGATGAAATCTGGGCCATGTGTCGAGTCCAGATAAGAGGTCCCCTTAGCTTTGTGGGGCCCCTCAATACCACTGGGGGCCTCACTGCTCTGTCGTGTTTCCCTGCAATGTGTGGTCATGATATGAAAACCGGACCGGGAACATATGTTTTCTACTAGTAGTCTAGTGGCTAGTTTGCCCATTACTATACTAGGTCTATTGACTCCCTATATTGGCAATTCGCTATTCTTTATATAAGAAGACACAGTAGCTGATGTGGAAAGGCTTAACATGTTTGAATAGGCCTATATGACTTTTGTTATTGCAAATGTAACTTACTGAGTCAACATTAAGTTATGAAAGGCAGTACAGGCTGAGATTTGAATGCAGAGCCCAAGTGAGTGTGAGGCAGCATTTTACACTTTAATGCTTGTGGGAGTGAATATAATTTAATGAAGTGTTGCCTCCTTTGGGGAGGTGTGTGTGTGTGTGTGTGTGTGTGTGTGTGTGTGTGTGTGTGTGTGTGTGTGTGTGTGTGTGTGTGTGTGTGTGTGTGTGTGTGTGTGTGTGTGTGTGTGTGTGTGTGTGTGTGTGTGTGTGTGTGTGTGTGTGTGTGTGTGTGTGTGTGTGTGTGTGTGTGAGACCAAAAAAAGTATACCCTGAAATACTAAATGTGTCTTCGTGTTTGAGAAAAATTAGTGCGCAAATGAAAGATCTCACTTGATGTAAAATGGATAAACAAGATGGCTTTTGCACACACACACACACACACACACACACACACACACACACACACACACACACACACACACACACACACACACACTGTCTGTTTGTTAACTCACATTGATTCTGGACGTAAAGTAGTTTCAAGTAGAACAGGCTGACCTAACAACTCGACGATGTGACCCAGCGTGCAGGTAAAAACCTGGCACTGACAGTTAATCACTTCGTCATTCTCATCAGTATTTCTCTGCATCAGTGGCCAAGTGTCAGAAGGAGAACCCATCAGCGTCAACGGAAATGGCTCTCCTTTCACAGTTGAATAACAATATTCATTAAACGTTTGCCCCCCCCCCCCCCCCCCCCCCCGCATTTAAACTCTAAAACAACCATAATAACTAAATAGGATTTGGTGCTTCACTTACAAACTTTTCGAAACGGCGACTTCGTCTTGCTTAGATTGTGTACTTTTTTTTTTTTTTTGCTGCTTAAAGCAGTATTATGTTGGGTGACATTTAATCCCACAAAGCCTGAATAGGCCTAGTATCTTCCATACATTCTTTTTTGTAAACACTGCTCATGGATTTGGAGATAATGCCTTGCAGCTTGACTCTTGGCACATTGTTATGCATTATGCAAGCTCTCTGGTTCACTGCAAAAAAGGAAAGATCTAGCCAAGATGCTCTCGTGCCCGATGTAGCTTTTACTGCGTGTCCAGCTTTGCATTGCTGTCCAGCGACACAGGCCTGTCAGTTGTTTCCTGTGCAGCTGCAGTCCAACTCCTGTCCCTTCAACATAATGAGCCTTTCTCCAGGGAACAGTCTCTAGCAGAGAGCACAAGAGACCTGGCTGGGGAGGTGAATTGGCCTATCAAGCTCTTTTGTGTGTGTGTGTGTGTGTGTGTGTGTGTGTACGTGTGCGTGCGCGTGCGGCTGTGTGTCCTGTGCACATTATATAAGTATATGTGCTGTACTTGCAAGTATTTTATCTTTCCGCATTCACTCCAAGCCCATTAAACAAAAAGGAAAAATGTCATTACAATGTAGTTACGATGTCTTCATTGTCCACGACATTAATCTAAGCGCTTCAGGAAAAGTCTTTTTTTTCCTGACACGCTGCCCGTTACATGCCAGCCCTCCCCCCTGAGCGCCGCGGCCGCTGGAAACCATACGGTGTGCCATGTGGGGGAGCCTTAATTGCTGGGTTCGTGTGCCAGCGCTACTCCCCTGTCCGTATCTGATGATCCAAGGCCGGGACACCTATCTCATTACCAACGTTGTACCGGCCCGGTCGGCCGCCCGCCGCACTGCGGCGCCGACGTCTCTCTGCTTGTCTTTGTGTCCCGCTGCCGGCCTGCGGTTTCCCTCCTTATGTGGCGGCGGCGTGTGTGTGACCAAGCCATTCCCGTTTCCTTCGGCTCGGCCTGGATGGAGGCCAGGCCAGGCCGGGCCGTCTCTCCTTCCAAAAAAACAAACAAAACAAAAACTGATTATACCCACTGCCAAACGCACACACCGTGATCAAGGTCACAACATTTGAGGGGGCTTTCGGAAAATCGCGGCAAACCAGCAGAGGTCATGCTGAAGTACACACAGTCCCACAGACTTACTGATTTTTAAGTGTTACTCCAGTGAAGTGAAGCAGATTGTTTCATAGAGGGAGAGAGGACCGTGAGGATGTCCTAGATACAAGGCACAAGTGTGTGAGGTAATTCCCCACTGATCAACGTGTGTGTGTGTGTGTGTGTGTGTGCAGTGTTCTGTTCTGGCACATCGATCGTTCTTTCTGTCTGGTAACGCACACACCAACCACACCCTCCCTATGGAGATCTGTCAACAGTGAGCAATGTCCATGCTTTTATGTGGGTCAGGCATTGATTTAATTGTTCGCCCTGGAGTATCTCTGTAGCTGTGTTGTTAATCTGACTTTGTTCTTTTACCCTTGACGTGTTGATTGCATGTTAACTGTACATGTTTGATCATGTGATTTTAAGTGTAATTATGTATGAATCCTTTCAGGAAACCTTCTGTTCATGCACTCTGCTTTTTGTTTTTGTTTGTCTGATTCACAGATATCAGCGAGAAGAGTGAGCTGAAGACTTTCTTTGAGAGTAACTGTTCTCAGATTTATTTTATCTTCTATGAAAATTTCATTACACTGGAAAGCAACTTGAAGCAAAAAGGTGAGGACCATGGCACATACCCTTGTTTGCGAATCTTTCAGTGGCATCAAAATAATGATTATCTTCTTAACAAATACTTCTCGGTTGCTATTATTGGCTTTGGTGACAATAGCACACATTCAGGCGAGTTTCAAGTTCCCCACAGCCAGTCTGTGGTCCACTTCACAAAACGGCTCTCGTGATGCTATCGCTGCAGGCCAGTCGGCTGGATGTGTCTTGTTTTAACCACCAGAGAACTGATGTGGGTCCCTCTGTTAAAGTAACGAGTGGGGAAGCCCCAGGTTTTATAGACTCCATTATCAAACTGATTTATAAGCCACCATGGGCTGCAGGACGCACTGTGGGAAATTTTCTTTTGCGTTATTTTGTTCTATAAAATCCTTTCACTTCCCATATTGAGCAATGTTTGGTAATCATAATACAGCTATTTAGGCTACGTAAAGGATGTGACTAATATTCCAATACAGCAGAAGTGAGCTCATGAGTAAATGGACAGTTATGAAGTCATTTCCTAATTATTTGTAAATTATTCGACTTTGAGTTGGAATGACACGCAATTTATATATCATCAGAGTGGTCATTACATTGTTTAAGTAATTATGGAAATGGATGTACACACTGGCAATTCAAGTAATGTGATTGAGGTTAATTAATTCATTGAGATTAATGAATTTAGGTATAGAAGTTTGAGAATGAAAATGCTATTTTTGACATATTTGCTCTTCAACATTTCTTTATGTCACAGTCAACTTCTTCTTCTCTTTCAGGGAACAAATCTCAAAGGGAAGAGCTGGACTCCATCCTCTTTATTTTTGAAGTAAGTCTATTTATTTATTTATATTCAGTGCTGATGGCTGTCTATAGCCCCTGTTTCCAGTTGTCGAGGCCCTTGTTTACTGAGCTGATGGGAGGGGCTACCGTTTCCATGACACCCCATGTAGAAGTCAGGCTACTTCCTGAAATTACCTCAAATAGCCTAGTAACCAATTGCAGGTTGACAACAATTTCCTCTAATGGACTGTTTTCCATCCGTTCGAAGGTCTTGCGGGTGTGTGTTTGTGTATATACATATTTAATGTGTGTGTGTGTGTATATTTCACAGTATATTTGCCATTCCCATGTGTTTTATGTCAAGTGTGTTTCCGTGTCTAAGCAATGCATGGTTGGCCTCACATCCAGGCCCGCTGTCTGCTGTAGGTTAAAGTCCTCTCCTCCCCTAGCATGTTTTCCCACCAGACTGCGAGGGAGTCTCCCATTTCCAATACAAACAGCCCACTCTCCAGTTACATTTACCCAGGGCGGGGCCTTGGAGGATGACAGGGGATAGACCTTGGTTCCTTTCACACCGAGTGAGCTCAAAACCGGTTCGTAAAGGGTCCTCTCCTCCCAGGGACAGACACGGGACAGAGGAAGATGATACCGGGGGGTCTGGGAGTAGTGTGGAGCACGCTCACCTGTCTGTCCGTCTGTCAGACTGTCTGTCAGACGGTCTCTCTGTGGAATCAATTCTGTGTTAAGGCAGCGTCTGGCCGTGTGCCATTATTAGCAGTGACGCTAATGGACCAGTTATGTAGCCCTGATGCATTCTGGCTCAGTTTCTTTCTAACATTATTACATAATGTACCAATGCTGTGAGTTACATTGCTATAACAGCATTATGCACTAGATGTAAGTCCTTTTAGTTCGCCTGATACACAATGTAAGCATGCATATGATTACCTTTAGTTCAACTGATAGTTCAGTCAAATTGTGTGGAACAAAACATCTTCTGCCCTTTCTTATTTCAGAATCAAGTACATGGCTCCCTGTCTGTACTGTTATATTGTTATTATTATTATTTGTATCTTCGTCCTTCCTTCTTTTAATTCTTGCAGCCCAGTAAACAAATATTTTAAGACTTTTAAAATGTAATCGCTCGCAAAAACCTGTTTTGCCCTTGGAGATCCAGTGAAAGACCTTATACATGGTCCAGTGTGTTTTGTTTGTGTGTGTGTGTGTGTGTGCGTGCGTGCGTGCGTGCGTGCGTGCGTGCGTGCGTGCGTGCGTGCGTGCGTGCGTGCGTGCGTGCGTGCGTGCGTGCGTGCGTGCGTGCGTGCGTGCGTGCGTGCGTGCGTGCGTGCGTGCGTGCGTGCGTGCGTGCGTGCGTGCGTGCGTGCGTGCGTGCGTGCGTGCGTGCGTGCGTGCGTGCGTGCGTGCGTGCGTGCGTGCGTGCGTGCGTGCGTGCGTGCGTGCGTGCGTGCGTGCGTGCGTGCGTGCGTGCGTGCGTGCGTGCGTGCGTGCGTGTGTGTGGAGCCTTAATACGTTTGGCTTCTCCTCAGCCTTCCCCTGAACCATCAAATAGGGCAGTCATCCTGCCTCTACGCCATCCATACAAGATGCCCACTATCAGACCTAGGAAGTAGAAAGGCCAGATTCCCTTGTCTCCCACGCATTTTTGGGGGTTCATGTTTTCAGAAAAGGAAACCATTACCGAAAGCGGCTTAGCCACGGCGACGTGCGCCCTTTTGTGGCCGTGTCCTGCGACGCCGGCCGTTTGTACGCTGCGGCGAGGAGATAAGCTCACGGCGTGTACGGGACAGATACCCAGTCTGCTCTGATCCTCACCACCTGTGACTTTCTGTCAAGACGCCACGTTGGATTGCACGCGCTGGATCGCCACCGCCTTGTGGGAAGCCATTTTCATGCATTCTTTGTGCGTGCACAATTACACTTACACGCTGGGATTGTTTGATGTCGCATTTACACCGAGGGTGGTTTGTGGAGAACGTTTTTTTTTTTAATGTAATGCTGGATTAATACAGATACCGCGGCTGCTATTTTCTCATTCGCTTTAACTTGTCCGCCAGTTTGACGCCCCGTGCTCCCGCAACAACGCCATGCCAATCCGAACAATGAGCGCTAGTCTGTCCCGGGAGCTTGTGTGTAGATGAGGCTGTGAATAGAGACGGACCCCCGTAGGAAGTGATCCAGTTGGAAGCTCCGTGCCTTCCGACACGCCTCCGCCCCACACAACCGTAGTCTTGAGAACAACCCCCTCCATCCCCCTTATCCACGGCATATGGGAAAATATGGGGGTATGTTCTCTCCGGTATGAGGTAATAGCACTCATCTTTGTGTCTGCATCGTCTCGGTTACCGCGTCTCCTTGTTTAGCATGACATGGAGGTCTCTCCGTAAGCGTTTTGTTAGTTTTTTTTATTCCCCATTGCCCCATGGGGGTAATGTTACCATCATAATGTGACATGTGACCCCCTTTTCTCTATGGGTCGCACATCCAACCCACTGACCCCCATTATAACCAACACTGTAGTAGTGTGTGTGTGTCTCGAGGGGGGGGGGGTATTCTTTTGTTACTCGCCTTAAACTGTGGTGTGTTGTGGTGTCCCCGCCCCCCACCTCATCTCCCGTCCGTGCTCTCTTTGTGTCTCGTACCACGGAGGCACACACAACGTCGGCTGGTGACGCAGCACTGAGGAGCTGCTGCAAGTGCCTCTGGGAGAATGCCACGACAGTGCGACTCGCCGACCCTCGGAGCCGTCTTTTTTTGTTTCCGTTTTGAGCTCTCTCTCCCTGACACACACGGGGACTCGCTGGATTTTAATGCCGTAGTTGTAGTTTTCATTTTTAGACGTCGTTTTTGTATGCTGCTGGCGGCGGCAACTGCCACGGTCAATTGTGTGCATCCTCCGAGCAGTTGACCGTCACTCACTGACCCCAATAACCAAGCTTTTGAGGCCATATTGTTTTTCCAGGCAGATTTTGACTCATCCGATCACATTTGAGCTTGAAAGAGGCGTCTTCATTTTAAAGGTCCTGCCGGTGTTTTGTTTTTACTCCTCCACTGTTAACACGTGCCAAGCCCACAGGCTGGTGAACGCCTAGATGTTCACCTTTAGGCAATGAGTATAAAGACGAATCCCTTCCATGTGAATTGCAATCTTTCTAGTGTATTGGACTCTAAAATTGAAAAAACATATATATATATATATATATATCTGATCGTGGTCTTATTTTGTGTATCGTGGATTATTTACTCGTATGACGTGTTTGTCTTTTTTACCACGAAGCACGCTCGATAGAACAAGGGGGATGTTTGCATCGTCGGCTTATCTGTCATGCTACTGCTGCTTTGGCTTTTGTATCTAAAGCTAGCTCATGAAAAGTTTCTTTGCGCATGTGAGGTTTTTCAGCACCACTAAAAGGCATGCTCGCCCCAATCAGTGTTTATGAATAGTATATGGTTGTCACTCTTCAGTCCCTACGTCAAATTGATGTCAAGGCACGTTTTATCCAATTAAGCCTGTAGAACTGCACCCCCTAAGCTTAATTACCATTGCAAATCGGGGTAGATCGATGTGGAACAAGCGGCTTTCACTTTCGTTTTGTGGGAGTGAGTGTGTGTGTTTGATATTCTGAGGATGGGAAAACTTGCTTGATATGGATTGGTGTCATTAGTCTTCCAAGACAACGCCAAACACCTCAATCAGCTGACTCAGGGCCCTGGTCCGAGTTTTCATAGACAACCTTTTAATCTCTTTTGACTGCTTGGCTCCCAGCTCCGTCTGCAGACGTTGAGGGACAGACGATGAGACAGGTTACAGGGCCGTAGCGCTGTGACCTAGCAACCTTCTTTTGAAAAGGTCCACGTCAGCTTACTTCCCCAGAGACTCACGTCTAGCTCCAGGATGTGACCATACTGTGACCTGCACCGTTTATCAGCCCTGACTCAGTATTTATTCTAGACCACTAAGTCATCAAGTCTAAGAATCTGGTGTATATATTTTTTCCACCCAAATCCTGTTTCATGATAATAAGTCATGCAGACTGATTGCGAGCAGAACCTTAGGAATTGGTTATGTTGTACTGAGCATCATTGCTTGAGCCGACTGCAATATAGGCTGGAATAAAATACAAAGAGGCATTGAGTGAAAGAACTTCAGACTGTTCCAGACTGTGTGAAGAAGGTCCTAAACAGAGTGTGTAGACAAAACAATCATCTCTTTCAATAAGTTCTCTGCCTGATATCTGACATCTGTAATGCTCGCAAGGCCATGTTGTTGTTGGTGTTGTTACTTTGAACCCAATGTTGGTCTTTTACAATCTAAACAATGCTAGCCATTGTGCATCTGAGCGACTACGTTATCCCCAACACACACAGAACACTTTGTGGTAGGTACCCTCCCCTCTGTTCTGAGGGTCTGCGCTTTTGTTAGGAGGAGGCCAGTGTCCTGGTGAAAACTCTGGGATGAGGTTAAGCCAGATAATGACTAATGATGACAGAGATAACTCAGCCCACATTATTGTTTAAACCGTGCTCTAGCCACGATCCTCCATGGCAGCCACGCGATTGGCTGTGATAGATGTTTTAAACGATGGCACGGAGACCCACCTCCCTATGCAAATGAACCGAGTAGGTCATGAATAATAGAACGCCAACCTGTATCATGGCCAGCCATCAGCTATCTCGTCTCTGGCTCTTTGTTTGGCTTCTCCCTTGGCTAATGGCCCGAGACACCTCCCACCTGGACCCATCCCTCACCATGGCGCACACTTCCTGGTGAGAGTGACTGAAGCCATCCTCCTAATGGAAATATAAAGCCTCCATATTTCAAGTAGAAAGAGAAAACAACCATTAGTCTTGGGTGAGGTTTATTTATCTCCTGTATAACGTCCAGATTACTGCTGACAGATCTGGAGATTGACTATAAGCTATATTTAAAATTCAATATGTAACTGTAGAAAAAATTTATGGTTTCAAACTTTGATTGCATTTATATAAAACCTAATGCTTTGCTAACGATTTAAAGTCAGTGCAGTGCCTTTCCCCTGTCTGAAACCAGTCATGGTCTAAGGCTACTCCTACCTCCTCACCTTGGTGCTAGATTTGTGCTACTTGGCTCTTGCCACTACTTTGCACTCTGCTTCCACCTGCTGGCCGCAAAGGAAAAGTAAACATTTATTTATTAACTCAATAAAGGCACTGTTAAGGTTGGTTTCAGTTATTGCTAAAGCCTGTTAGGATTTTATTTATTTATGTCCAACTATAACTATAGTTGGACTACATAACTAACTACTAACTACTATAACTATTTTGAGGGAACAGGAGAGCTGTGCTGCCATGCCTTTTCAGATTCTTTGCCACATCCAGGCTAGCAAAGTAATTTGGTTATTATGTAAATAACAGCACCTAGTTTACACTTGCCAAGCCCTTATATAACATGGATAGTTTTTTACTATCAATTCATAGTGTTCAAACTCTTGATGAGGCTAAAAGCATAGTTTTCCTTTCAGCTCACTTGATATGCTAAGATGTACTTGTAAAACGTTAAATACAAGTGCCTGGCTGCCTGCTGATGTTCATGTCAATTACATTTTAATTGAATCCAAGACAACGTTCACAGTATTGAACATACATGGTTGTAAGCATGATCATGTTGTGCCTTTCTACACATCTCAACCTTCTTTACATGCAATACAAAGAATGCCAAAGGTTATTGTAGACTATTGTTACGACCCCAATTGATATCTAGGGGTATCTTTGGGGAGTAACAATGAATATTTTTCCGGGGGACAAGGAGGAGTCTCAGACAGAGGTAAAGGTTAACAAAAAGGTTTATTAAGGTAACGAAAAACCACTTTCCCAAAAGGGGAAAACACAAAGGGAAACAACTACCAGTAAACAAAACTATAACTAAACACTAGTTAACCAAAATAGCTCACTCTACTAGTTCCACGAGAGGAAACAACACTACGTTCACTAGTTCCCACACATGCAGCACGTTATCTGCCGAATGGCCCACTGGCTCCTGTGCTCTGGTCCGCTCCCAGCTTATATAGCCCTACCCTGAGCAGGTGCACTCAATTTCCTGATTGCTTGAGTGCTGCAGGAGGAGGGACAAACAGTAGGCTGGGGAGAGAACACAGTTAGTCACACAAAAACACACTACGCCCGTAACACTCCCCCCCATAAGAGCAAACGGGTAGTTTGCAACATTAGAGCAACACTACTCTAATTGTCACATCACAGGGGAAGTTGCACACTCACTTCCCCACTGTCACATAAGATGGCCTGTTACCTGTACATCTGGTACTGGTAAAAATGTACGAATCGGTAACCTGCTATCAGACCACCTTACCGTCAGAAGAGTTAAAGATGCCTCCACGAGCCGCTGGAACACCACGTTCAAGCTGGCTAAATGGGCAGCCCAGGTGTCAGTACACCACCACATCATCAAAATACACATCACAGTTAGCCAGAACTGATTATCAGACTTCGACTTGGGCAGCATCAACACTCCGTCATCCAGACGGAATGACTGTTTCCTACTGTCCTTACAATCATTTTCCTTGACTGCGGCGAAACACTTTGACAGGGAAGAATCCCTTTTCTGAGCACTTATCAGTGCTTCGCGAGTCAATGATAATGGTGCCTCAGAAGCACTAACTAACTCTTCCACCGCTTCACGCTCCTTCAATGCGCCATCCACCAACCCGTCATCAGGTGACAACACTTCCTCAGACAAAACAGAAGAAAATAAGGAGTCGGACAATTCTACCTCTTGAGCCTGTTTTTTAGCTTGGACCCTAGTCAAAACACTAACCTTAAACACATCCGGATGATGGCTAACCAGGTCATCAGGGTCAGATTCAGTAATGGGAACACTAACAACCTCAGGAGTAGGGTAGACCTTCCCTCCCGCTATGTCGTTTCCCATTATGAAGTCAACGCCTTCGACAGGAAAACTGGGGCGGACAGCAACTGGGAAGAAACCTGTAATCAAATCCGATTTCACATGGACGTAATGAAGAGGCGCGGGTACAAAACCCATCCCAATACCTCTTACTATAGTGCTTGTATTACAGGCAGAGGTATCATTCACGGGCAGGATACTAGAAAGAATGAATGACTGAGAGCCACCAGTGTCTCGCAACACTGTGACTGAACGTTGGTCATTCACCTTTCCAGTGAGAGACACAGATCCGGTGAAGATGAAAGGCTTAAAGCACTCATCAGGTAGGCTTTTATCTACGGGGCGGCTACCGGTGGGCACTGTCTTAATCAAACCCATACCCTTCGTCGGTTTGAAAACTACCCCTGCTGGTTTTGGGCCTGGCACCTGCTGCTTACGCTTCAGAGCTATGCAATTGGCGATAAGGTGACCAGGCTTGTGGCAGTAGAAACACTGTCTCTCAGCCACAGGACATGACAAGGGCGCTCTGGGCTGGGGGATACGTGCATCACCAGACCTCTGCGAAAAACCACGATTGAATGACTGATCTGGTTTATTAAAAACACTCTTGTGCATGAGAGCGAACTCTTCCGCCAGCGTAGCAGCCTGCTGTAATGTAGCTACCTTCTGCTCATTCAGATAGATCACTGTACGCTCAGTCACACAGTTTTTAAACTCCTCCACCAGCATCAGCTCACGCAGTAAAACATAGTCCTTTGCCTTACATGATGCACACCATCGGTCAAAGAGGATCTCTTTCTCCCTAGCGAAGTCAATGTAATTCTGAGTCGTCGTCTTTCTAAGACTTCGAAAACGCTGTCTGTAAGCCTCTGGTACTAGCTCATACGCCCGAAGAATAGCGCTTTTTACTTTCTCATATACTAAACTATCTTCAGTAGAGAGAGAAGTACACGCTTCCTGAGCCTTACCAGTTAACTTACACTGCAGAAGTATAGCCCACACATCCTTTGGCCAATGCAAAGCGACGGCAATGCGCTCGAATGCACTAAAGTAGGACTCAATCTCAGTCTCTTGAAAAATAGGGACCATTGAAACATTCTTTCGTACATCAAAGGCATTATCAGAACCTGACGGTGACCGTCCGCCAGAGCTAGAGGCCATCGCCGATGTCCTAGCGTCGACTTCACTCCTCTGCAACTCTAACTGACGCATCCTGACAGCTGTGTCTGCCTCCAATTTTTTCAACTCAAACTCCTTCCTTGTCTCTGATTCTGTCTTTCTCAACTCTGACTCTATCTCCAACTTTTTCAACTCTAATTCCCTCCTGAGTTGAAACTCTCGCTCCTCCTTTCTTTCCTGCGTCTCCTGCTGAAGACGAGCTACACGCATCTTCAATCGGGCACCTCCCACAGAACCAGAAGTTGTCTCTATAGAGAGTGGCTCAAACCGTGGCATTGTGTACGGCTTTACCTCTTCCTCACTACCCTCTCCCCCTGGAGTAAAACCACCAGGCTGTGGCTCAATCGCTCCTTCCTGACTCTCACCCGGGGATACCGCTGCAGTAGCCCCGGCTACCACACCAGGAGACTCCTCCAAAACCTGTGAGGCAAGAATTCCCCTCTCTACCAGTCCTCTTAAAAGGACAGCCTTGAGATGTTTTTTAATAAGGGACCGTGAAACTGAAATACCGTAATAATCGGCAATCAAACACAAATCATCCTTCCTACAGCCATCAACCTGACTTAAAGTAGGATGAGCCACAAACTCCTCTAAGTTGAACACTGCCATTCTACCAAAAGGCAAAACACAGTGACTGCCGTCCGAAGCTAATCACGTAGTAGGTTAGGCTGAGCTACAAACAAATAGTTCTACCACACCCACGTACTGATTTAGCCACCTTAAGTCCTCTTTCACTGGTCAAGAGTGTGATAAGCGTCAATGCCAGGTGCCACACACACGCGTTATGCGAATACCACGCTCAGCCTTATATAAAACTACTTCCTCAATTCCTATACCCCAAAGCTATTTCTACCTATCTTCTGGAGCTTGCCGGGCTCGAGGCGACTTTAAAGGCTCAACTTCAGCGGCCGGAGCCCTGAAACGCCTACCTCCGTCGGGGAAACTAGTCCCCGCCCAGGATTCACTCCGAAAACAAGAAAGGTAAAACAACAAATGAGTGCCCGAAGGAAAGACTAATACAGTCCAGCTGGACACTCCCCTATCTAACTGAGGAAGCAGATTAAACGTTTTGCAAAGGCTGAACACATGGCCACCCAGACAATGATACTCACCACGCTAGCCACCAGAGCCGTCTATCAAAGCTTCTCCTTGTCGATCCCGGATGAGCCCCCACTTGTTACGACCCCAATTGATATCTAGGGGTATCTTTGGGGAGTAACAATGAATATTTTTCCGGGGGACAAGGAGGAGTCTCAGACAGAGGTAAAGGTTAACAAAAAGGTTTATTAAGGTAACGAAAAACCACTTTCCCAAAAGGGGAAAACACAAAGGGAAACAACTACCAGTAAACAAAACTATAACTAAACACTAGTTAACCAAAATAGCTCACTCTACTAGTTCCACGAGAGGAAACAACACTACGTTCACTAGTTCCCACACATGCAGCACGTTATCTGCCGAATGGCCCACTGGCTCCTGTGCTCTGGTCCGCTCCCAGCTTATATAGCCCTACCCTGAGCAGGTGCACTCAATTTCCTGATTGCTTGAGTGCTGCAGGAGGAGGGACAAACAGTAGGCTGGGGAGAGAACACAGTTAGTCACACAAAAACACACTACGCCCGTAACAACTATCATTACTCTGTGTTTCATATCTTAATATGGTCTAAGTCTCCAAGCTTTGCCTCATCGCTTGTACACACAGAGCTCATCCCCATCGCTCCATCTCATACTCCCAACACACCATGCTGGCTGTAAGTTTCCCCAAAGCGCCTGCACCGTGCACCACCAGCTGCATTTGGGAAGAAGAAAAAAAGAACTCTTGCGGACCCCCTCCGGAGAGGAGCGTATTCTGCGCCATGTCCAGGCGGTGCGGCCTGAAATCTAAGCGCGGATCATGTAAATGTGGCGAGGCCTGTGCGCAGTAATGCCTCCATCTCTATGCTGGGAGTACTGCTCCAGATTAGAGCAGCCTGCACACACACACACACACACACACACACACACACACACACACACACACACACACACACACACACACACACACACACACACACACACACACACACACACACACACACACACATTGGACTCACATCAGCCGGTAAATTTCCCCTTTGTCGCAGTGGCCGTTGCTTCCCCACGGGAGGCCTCCCTGAGCCAGCTTCCCCTGCTCATTCACGGCCCTCCCCACCCCTTGGCTGTGTGAGAAGAGCGACAGAATATGGCATTATGTTGGTGTGTGTGTAAACACACACCCACACACGTACACACACACACGTTCACACGCACACACACACACACGTTTACATACACACAGCAGATACGCACACACACGTTTACATACACATTCAGACACACACAGGCAGACATACAGGGATAAGGCTTAGGCAGGCTTCCCTGGTGTGTTTCCACCAAGGATAACGGATCTGCGTTTCCAAGAATAGAGACCGGGAGTGAGGGAGAGAGTGCGAGAGAGAGAGGGTATGCGATGCGGACTGTAAGCGGAGGTGAGATAATCCCAGGCGGGGATCAATATCGAGGTGCAGCAGCACGCCTGCACACGCGTGTTATCACGTCCTCTGGATCACAGAGGAGACAACCGGAACATGCAGACACCCTCCACCCATCCTCCAGCCACCCCTTGTCCTCCCGTCCTCCCGTCCCCTCCACCTCTCCACTGGTACGTCTCTCTCTCTGTCCCCGCGGCTGCTGAGAGCGACAGGGGTTTGCACTCCATGGACAGAGAGAGAGAGGTGGTTGTTGACAAACCAGAGCTTCAGATTGTACTCCAAACATGAAAATATAAGCACTGGATCATAGCAGTGTGAATGTCATTTCCCCATTCTCCAGTCCAATAACACTGATAATAATAAAAAAATAATATAGTAATATAGGTTTCATTTCTTATTACAGCGATCAAGGGGCCGTGGTTAAATGGGAATGGAATGACTGAAAAGGAATTGAAGCCTGAAGGTCAAAACATTTTGTAAACCGCCGCGTCCTCAAATAGCTCTGAGGACGTGCAACGCTGTCCCTTCTCTCTATCTCTCCCTCTTCTTGCTTCCCCTCCCAAGCTCTCAAACGCCTTTGGTGGCGAGATCTCATTCCTTCAAGCTGTCCAGCAATCATCTCAACCTCAGCCCATGATTTTCGCTCTCTCTCTCTCGCTCTCTTGCTCTCTCGCTTCTCTCTTTCCCCTCTCAGCGAGCGAGGCCTCAGTAGTTGTTAGGCGGCTAACAGCCGAGGGGTCTCCGGCTGGGGTAGTTTTAATCAGCGCCGCCGACACACACAGCGGCGACCTAGAGCACCGAGGGACGGGCTTGACCTCTCGCCTTTGCAATCACAAAGTCTCATTAGGTCGGCAATTACGGCGCTGCCGAGTGGCGAGCCAAATGGGGCATCAACTGCTCGGAAAAAGAAGAGGAAGGAGGAAATAGACCATTAACCGCCCACGTTCGTGCACAGCAACAACCACTCAGCATCGCCACTGTGTTCACACACACACACACACACACACACACACACACACACACACACACACACACACACACACACACACACACACACACACACACACACACACACACACACACACACACACACACACACACACACACACACACACACACACACACACAGCATAACATTACACCTACACCATCCGTCCTGCCCCCACCCCCACACCCCCACCCTTATCCCCCTCCTCCTTCATCCCTCTCTCATCTCTCCAGAGGAACTTGTTCCCAGCTTAACTGCAGGCTGCTGAGAGGCCCCGGGGCCACTCTAATTGAGTTGGGAAGCATTAGTTTGGCCACGCGGTGACATTTGTCACCGATGTCCCCCGACGACGATGCCGGCCAGTCTATTGTTTGCAGGTTGTGGCCTGCTCACCACTTGTTCCTCCATTAGGGTTGATCTTTGAGTGATGATCTATCGATTCCCCTGTACGTTTCCGCACGATTACTCTAGCTGTGTTGTGTCCACAGTTGGAATGGGAACAAAGGCTAGAGTTACATGTGTTGTCTGAGTCAACAGAGCTTTATTGGAAAACTGAAAAACATGATCTTTATGCTACACTTATGTAATAAATGTCTTTTTTTTAACATTACAGGCCTCAGTTTTCAAACTTTTATTTTTTCTCCTTTCGACAGAAAATCCTACAACTTCTACCAGAGAAGATCTACAGCCGATGGCAGTTCCACAGTATAGGTATGTATGATGAGAATGTTCCCAGAATTGAATAGTACATTTGCCTGGTTTTGAGCGTTAGCTAAGCAGTGTTGGTGCCAGACAGCTGTACATTAAGATAGAACGGAACCCTTTGCTACTTTCCTTATGTAAGCATAACCTCTTATTATAAATTGAAAGAAAAAGGAACCAAACAAAGAAACGGCCAAGCCTAAGCCATTCTTAGTAAGGGGAAATAATTAGTCTTGGAGTGGGATGTAGATGAAAAATGCAAATTAACACTTAATTTGAAATGCAAATAAGTAATCAAATTATGCTGGCACAGTTGCAGCGCCACGCAGGCAGGAAAGACCCTTCGCAAGCAGTGATAACCTCAATTATAACGGCTTTGTTTGACAGACATTTTGCAGCTAAATGGTCCTTGTTTGGGTGGATGTTATCGACTGATCCTCACCCCGGGCTCGTGACTGCAGATATAGAGGCTTACCACCTCCTCGGAAAAAAAGAAAGGGCCACGAACACACACCGACACCTCCTCGAGTCGGGAATCGCTCGCTCCCAAGTTCCCTCTTCACTCTTTTTATTTATTTATTTATTTTCTCGAGCCCCCCCCCCCCCCCCCCGCTCACAATTTCCGACACCGGCGGTCGGGTTCAGAGAGAGAGAGACGCCGTTGTCCTTAATACTCAGCACGACGAGGCTTGCTCGAGTTTGAAGTGAGGTCCCAAAAATCAACTCTTCCTCTCCAACGTGCCACTTGGAACGCCGCAGAACGCCAGGGCCCCGTCGCTTATCAGCCGGGGAGACTTTGGTCCGCGCCTACCTGCCCATTTCCTCCCATCTGTTTTCCCTGAGCCCAGGACTAGCAAAGCAATTTGTTTTGCACCCTTTGTTTTGAACAACGTGGAGAACACCATTGATTTAACCTGATGAGACAGGGACCGGTTCATCCACCTTTACTCACACCCACGCACACGTGCACACACCCATACACAGATGCACAGATACACACATAAGCACACAACACACATCATTTGGCAATAATCAAGCACATGTCTCATTTGATTGCAGCGGAGGCCGATTAGCTTCATAAATGCGTCCAATTGATTTCTATCAGGAAAACAAGCGGCACGCACACACATACGCCCTCTCTCTCACGCACACATACGCCCTCTCTCTCACGCACACATACGCCCTCTCTCTCACTCACACACACACACACACACACACTGTTGCACAATTACTACCTTCCCTGTTGATGTGTTGCGCATGGTGGTTAAATAAACCCAAAATGTTCAACAATTGTAGCTTCTGTTATTCCAGCCTTATGTAGAAATAGCCATTTAAAATGCCTTTGACAACAAAACACAACAAAGCCCAATGTATTCATTCATTATTTTGCTCTTTTTTTTCCCCCACCCAGGTTCTATTCTGAAAAAGCTTTTGCACACTGGAAACTCATTTAAGGTAAATCCCCAACCCTATCCACAACTTCCCTTTTTTGTCGTTGTTGTCCAGACTAAATGGCGCACGTATACACTCATGGGTGACAACGTGGCTCCGTAGGAAACCGACAGTCATACCTCCCCCCCTCTCTGTCCAGATCCGCGGCGAGGGGATCCGTCTCTTCCTGCTGTGGCTGCAGGCCCTGAGGGACAACTGTGCCGAGGAGCAGCTGCTGGTGTTCGCCTGCCTGGTGCCCGGGTTCCCCGCCGTGCCCTCCACCAGGGGACCCTGCACCCTGGACACCATCATCTACAACCCCTTCTCCAGCCCCCCCGATGGTCAGACAGGCTCCGTCTCTATCCTATGCCCCCCACCCTGCTAATAGGTCCAAAATGTAACACATTATAACTTGGATACATAGGGAAACAATTGCTTGACCAGGAGACTTTTCCACTCTGGCAGGTAAAAAGATGACATTGGCAAAGTTACATTTATATATAACTATATGAGACAGTCTGTGTTGTCGCTGATCGTCCAGGATATTATGTATCCAAGTGCGTTGGAGCTTGAATGATGTTTTGTTCCCGGACTCGAAGGCTGCATTACATAAAGTCTATTTTGAGTGGGACAGTCTTGGGACAGTTATAGCTGACGGATAAGATCGATGAGTCCTTCTGGGGGCCTGGTCATCATATCTATTGATTCTTTAATTTTTTTGGAGATCTGCGCCAAAATAGTCAATGATTAAAAAGTGTTTATGCTTTTAGTGTAGTCGGGGACGTCGATGACATCGTGGACGTCACAGACACAAATATTCGATTCTGTCACCGCGTCTCAGCTCATATGTAAATGGATCCGTCTTAACATGCCTTTTTAGTCAAGGGAAGTGTAACCAAAAAAAGAACTGGGGGTTGGCTGATTGATTCATGTCTGAGGTCTGTGTGTGTGAGCAGCCAAGGTGGTCCCTGAGGAGATCACCCCGTTGGTCCCCGCCCTGGCTGGGGAGAAGGTGGCCGACGACCAGACCTGCCACGTGCTGCAGACGCTGCTCAAGTTCATGGTGACGCAGGTGAAAGCACACCGCAACAACACGCCTCAAAAGCACCAACAAAATATGTCAAATGTTTTCCCACTTACACGTTGTTTCTCGATTTGTATTCTTTTATTTATTTTTTCTTAATCTTCAGTTTTGCCAGATGTCAGGTATTGTCAGATGTATAGCTGTAAAAATAATCATTCCATAGAAAGCGACCTTGTCTTGACGCTTGTGGTGATGACTCTCTTCCAGGCTTCCAGCTTGGAATGGAAGAACAAAGACACCCAAGACACAGGCTTCAGGTTTCTCTTCAGCCTGTTCAAGAAGTACTACCTTCCACACCTCTTCCCCTCCTTCACCAAGGTCACCAACCTCTACAAGCCTCTATTGGGTAAGGCTCAGCCAGGTCTGCAGGGCCTTTTCAATGAGCCTTGTTGTAGGATTGCACATTTGCATGCAGTATGGTTTGGAGTCAAGAAAATCACTTTGTTTTTCTCGTGAATACATAATATTGAACCGAATGTCTTCCGGGGAATACTGTCGCGCAATGTAATATAAAAGAGTCACAGCTGTCATGTTATTAATAGCATGAATTATTAATAACTCTAATCCAGGACATTCAATAATAAATAATGGTTATGTTTGATGGTATATTGTATGGTGTGAGCTGCATTAGCAACTGATTTCTAGCGCAGAAATATATAATTATATTTCTCCTCCAGAGCTGCCTTGACATGACTAAAGGTCACTTGCTTTTTTGTGATCTATTGCTATAGTACAATTCAATGAATAACTTCCTTCTGTCCTTTCTTCTATGACCATTTCTCTTTCTCCATATTCCTTCCTTCCCCCCCCCCCCCCCCCCCCCTGCAGACCTCCCCCACCACAGACCAAAGCCCCTGTACGTGCCGGTGACGCGGAACAACGAGAGCACCTTCTGCACCCGGGACCAGTACCTGGCCCCCCGCGTGGCCTTCATCACCTGGCTGGTCACCTTCTTCCTGGAGAAGAAGTACGTCAGCTCCGCGGCCGCCGTGCTGAGCGCCAAGAACGGCACCGAGGTCATCCCCAAACTCATCCAGGTAAACGGGGTTTACCTGGATTTACCTGATCGTCATATCCACAATTTTGAGTCTTTTTCTCCAGAATGTTGTCGGATGAAAGGACTAGTTATTAGTTATTATTATCATTTTTATTATTATTATTTGTATAATATGAATATATATTAATATTAATATAAATTGATACGATTTTAATTAGGTATGTTTTTGCCCATATAATCCGGTTCTCAAGTAGCAGAATGGATCTTATGCCACGTTAGTATCCGCGTGTGCTTGTCTGTGTAAATACAAATCCCAGCAGCGGCTGTCTTCTAAACACTCTGATCCTCTGCACCCAGACTGTGACTGCGGGCAGTAGCAGCCAGGAGAAGGAGAGGGAGCGGGAGAAGGAGAAGGGGGCAGGAGCCGGTGTAGGAGGAGGAGGAGGAGGAGGAGGAGGGGGAGGAGAGGGGGAGCCCAACGGCCCCGCGGGGGAGCCCGAGAAGGGCCACTCCAACAGCAGCACGCTGTCGGACCGGCGGGCCAGCGACTCCAGCCTGTGCAGCATCGAGGAGGAGCAGCGCTACGTGTACGAGATGGTGCACGCCATCCTGCTCTCCACCCGAGACAACGTCAACTTTGTCAACGAGGTCTTCCACCAGGTAGTTGACACAACAGACTATCCAGAATATCTGTTATAATATAGAAAATAAAATGCATTTAAAAAAAAATCGAATAACTTTGAATGTATTTATTTGTTGATTTATTATGGTTATGTTCTATCTTATTAAAATGATAGAACAATATGTTGCTGGGCTGTATGTTGGGCAGTGCCGCCCTCTAGTGGGTGTTCAGGAGCACAAACAAGGATTCAATTCCTATACAACGCGCGTACTTGTGTGAAAATGTTAGCGGAACTCATTTTACAATGAGAAGGCTTTAAATGAGCAATAGCCATGTTATCGCCTATTGCAATCCTATCGACATAATGTCAACAATAACCGTAACCACAACTCGGTCGTCTCCGGCTGTAGGCCTTCCTGCTGCCGTCGTGCGAGGCGTCGGCCACCCGCAAGGTGATCAAGGTGTACCGGAAGTGGATCCTGCAGGAGAAGCCCAGCTTCATGACGGAGCCGGACAAGAGCAGCCAGGAGGACGAGGTGGATGTAGTCCCTCAGCAGCCCCCCATCCGAGAGACCCCCAGCGCCTACCCACCGGTCAGAATACGGAGACACACGCACTTGAAACACACACATTCACCGCCAATGACATGTTAAAGAGGGTGTAGGTGGATGCAAGGACATGGCCATGGAAAAAAATGGTGACGCTCGTTTTCATTCAGTGAACATGTATGGTACGATATGCAAATGAACCATACTGTGCCGTAGCGTCTGTAAAGGACACCCACTAATAATACGATGAGTGTCTGGTATTTGAAGTCCAATTATGCAGAGAGCATTTACATGCACATGAATAAACAAATCACATTGCAGCTAAGACAATATTGTGATATTGTTGTAGCTATGTTGTAGTATGTCATGTTGGACTGTAATTGTATTAAATGAAAAGCGTGTAATATTGTCTAGTGTTAGGCCTCTGGCTGTTTACAAGGAGAGCGCACAGCGTGAATTGCAATTAATTTCTCAATATACCTTTCCTGACGCATGTGTTTGACTCACACAAGAACACATCATGATTGGTTCAGCTCATGCTGCCACTTAGGTTTACTCATCATATGAATCAAATGTTAAAACATTTACAAAATATTTGTTACTATACAACTAATAATTTATAGGCACATTTACATAGTAAAACATTATATTTTTGTAACATTAACAGAACATAAAACACAAAAGTGAAAAAAATCATCATCATCCTAACATTGCAAGGATTTGACCTTTTTCACCTTACTCCGCTTATGCAATGCAATGCTTGTTAGATTCTTGTTCATCTCGTGACTTTTCACACTTTTCAATTGGGAAGTTGAATACAGAGCCTTTCTCCTCCATCCCTATACTGCAGAGCTTAGAAACCACGACAAATTAAATGTATTGGCTACATCCTTGTGCTCACAGCGTGAGGTGTGTGTATGCCAACACCCTGATGGATGAATGCTTGTTTTTACCCGGGCAGGTGGCGGAAATCCCAGGTCACAAGCGTTCATCCAGCTGGGGGCGAACCTACTCCTTCAGCAGCGCCATCAGCCGTGGCTGCCTCATCGAGCAGCAGAACCAGGACATCAAGGCTGGCGTCCAGTCCACCCTGCAGGTCTGCCAGAAATCCATGTGTCCCTATGTTCTTTAATATCTCATATGCATCGACCTCCTTGAAAATGTTGAGTCGTTCCCATAACCCTGATCTCCTCTTTCGTGTGTGTGTGTGTGTGTGTGTGTGTGTGTGTGTGTGTGTGTGTGTGTGTGTGTGTGTGTGTGTGTGTGTGTGTGTGTGTGTGTGTGTGTGTGTGTGTGTGTGTGTGTAAATGTATGTGTGTGTGTGTGTCCATCCCAGGTGTTTCTGACCAACTCGTCCAACGTGTTCCTACTGGAGCCCTGCCAGGACGTGGCCAAGCTGCTGGACAACCAGGTGGAGGTGTGCAAGGGCGTGCTGAGCATCTACCGTCACATGATCATGGAGCACACCATGAACACGCAGACATGGTCAGCACTCGCCCTCTCACCAGCACGCACTCAAAACGGTTATACCAAGTGGATCTGTTACTTTGTGACTCCTCCCCTTCCCTTGTGTTGTTAAAGGAGATTGGTGTGTATTTTTGTATCAATTTTTTTCAGATTTTGACATACTTTCCCCCCTCCACACCTTGTATGACTCTCTCTTATTGTGTGCGTTGATGTGGTAACGAAGCTATCAGATTTCCCGGTATGGAAGCCTGCATTTCTTGCGTAATGAAGAAGTAATTGAATTGAGGGTGTGTGTGTGTGTGACTGTGTGTGTTTGTGAATGTGTGCGTGTCTGTGTGTGTGTGACTATATGTGTGTGAATATGTGGTTGTGTGTGTGTATGTGTGACTATGTGTTTGTGAATGTGTGTGTGTGACTGTATGTGTCTGATGTGTGTGTGTGTGTGTGTGTGTGTGTGTGTGGGACTGTATGTGTCTGTGGATGTGTGTGTGTGTGTGTCTGTGTGTGGGACTGTATGTGTCTTTGGATGTGTGTGTGTGTGTGTGTGTTCCACAGGGAGCAAATGCTGCAGGTGCTGCTGAGGATTACTGAGGCGGTGATGAAGAGGCCACAGGACGACCACCGGAAGGACGCCTTCGCCGAGAGCTTAGCAGCCATACTGTTCAGGGTCAGTCCCTACCGTCTGCTCTCTCTGTCTCTGTCTCTGTCTCTCTGTCTCTCTGTCTCTCTGTCTCTGTCTCTGTCTCTGTCTCTGTCTCTGTCTCTCTCTCTCTCTCTCTCTCTCTCTCTCTCTCTCTCTCTCTCTCTCTCTCTCTCTCTCTCTCTCTCTCTCTCTCTCTCTCTCTCTCTCTCTCTCTCTCTCTCTCTCTCTCTCTCTCTCTCTCTCTCTCTCTCTCTCTCTCTCTCTCTCTGAGAAACACACAACTTACTAGTGTGTGCATCTGTGTAATATGGATAATAGGGTTGTGGTTAGTAGAGGAAAAAATCTCTGCTCGGACAGTAGCCCACCAGTCCCTAGCATGCACTGTTTCCTCGATAGAAACAAGTAGGCCTATAACAATCTGTTAAGTAAACCTATACATATTGAGTGTTTACAGTCCCAGACGATGATTCTCTTATCATTCATGTAGTCACTTCATTTAATCGTCTTCACAAAGCTAATGTATTCTCTGTTCCCATTCTCAACCGTGATCTCACCAGTAACGCCGCCATTCGCAATCAGCCTGGCCTTTCCATGACTTCATTTAAATATCCTGTTTTAATTCAATAGGGATTAATAACCGTGTTCTACATGCCGATATACGTGCAGAGCAGTATATCTTTGTTATTACGTATTGACAGGCGATGATTTGGTTTGGATGATTATTTAGATTACAGTTTCCAAAGCCGCTCAACTGTTTAGTTTTCTGCACTCAATATCCTGCTATACAAACCACTTACTGTAAATACGGCAATACTCGCGCATATAAATGACGGCTGAAAAAGAAAATATGATGATATATTATGGCCACAATATGTCACCACCAATATGACACCATGATACACATATTTGTACAACACTTTCTGACATTGGAGAATTTTTTATCAATACCGTTATGTTTAAAGACAAATAAATAACTGAAACTCATCGAATTTCATAAAGAATCTTCTTTGAATGCAGGGCAACCATTTTTGGTGATGAAAGATACTCTAAGCTAAAATTCCTTTTAGTGGACAATCACAAAGTGGATGTTTTATGTGAATCGTAAATGTCAAACGTCTCCCTCTCCCTCCCTCGCCGCGCTCCAGACCATCATCGTGGCGTGGGTGCGGGCCAACCTGTGCGTGTTCATCTCTCGGGAGCTGTGGGACGAGCTGCTGGCCGTGCTGTCCTCCCTGACGGCCTGGGACGAGCTGGTGGCGGAGTGGGCGGGCATCATGGACTCCCTGACGGCCGTGCTGGCGCGGTCGGTCTACGGCCTGGACATGGCCGACCTGCCCCTGGACAAGCTCAGCGAGCAAAAGGAGAAGAGGCAGAGAGGGCGAGGTGAGGGGACGAAGGGATGTCACAGTACAGTGCAGTGTAGTTTGTTTACTAACCCTGCATCCAGCTCATTGAATGGCAGTGGCATGTAACTACGAGCAGAGAACTGGGATTTACGCGCTTTAGATGGACAGGAACGGATTTCTATCCTTAGTCAAGTGCTGTCCTTTTGTTTTTTCAACACGATTCAGTGACAGTATTTACTGGGAAAACACAGACATGACTTCTTTGATCTAGTTGCTGCTGTGAGGCACAACCATGTTATTTTCATCTGTCTTTGCATCTGTGCACTCCGTCATTCAGAGCATTCATCCACTTTGGTTATCACTTTGTTATACTTTCTTCATGCATAAATACATCCTCCTGGTTCCAGCTTTCTCTTTCTCCATTGAAATCCAGAATACAAAACCAGCTGTGCATAAACATAGTGTGAATCACCTTGTGTGCAAGGAACCACTCATTGTTTAAATCGATCAGGTTACAATGAGTACTTCTTTTGTCCTCAGCCCAAGACTAATGCATTCCTCTGCTGTGTCCCGTGTCGTAACCCAGGGGTGATCCCGGACTCCCAGAAGGCAGCGGCGGTGGCGCGCTCCTTCTCCCTGAGCTGGAGGAACCATGGAGAGCAGGGGGCCCACGGGGGCCAGGAGCCCATGAGGATCCGCTCGGCCACCACGTCAGGAGCCCCCGGCGTGGAGAAGGCCCGCAACAACGTCCGGCAGAAGGCATCTGGTGAGAGCGCCTCAAATGTACTACGCAAACACGGAGAACATGGTGGATGCTGTCGCCGTCAAATGATGCACACTACCTCAAAGGTGCTGCACACTACCCCCAAGGTGCTGCACACTACCCCCAAGGTGCTGCACACTACCCCCAAGGTGCTGCCCGACAGTGGAAGATATGACACATGTTCTGTACTAAGGAAGGTCTTATCTTTACTATACTTATCTGTACATTCAGCCAATCTGCCAGGTATTCAGAATGCAGCTTCGCGGACCCAAACATGTGAAGTGATAAGCCTAATCTGCAAGCGTATGGGATCGCCCACCCACCCACCCACTCATCCCAGCGGCCTCAGCAGACACTCGTATTGACTGCATATGAAAGGGCTCCAGACAGGTCATGTGTACGCAAGCCCAGGTGCCATTGAAAGACCCCACGGTGGGGACAAAGAGGGCCAGCAGATGGCCTACATTGTTCCCTTCACATGTCACTGGACAATGTCAACATGTTTCCCTGTCAGCTCAAAGGCAGGCACCCAACGCAGGCACACCCACTCCATCTGGGACGTGTCAAAGCGTGGCTTTAGACGCCCATTGTCATGGGGGGCAGGGTTTCAGGGAAATGCCTCTTATCTGATCGGGAGGTGGCAGGCTGATTATGTATGTGGAAGTGAGCAGCAGTGCTGCCGAGGTAAACACAAGCCTAGAGGAAGATTTTCTTACACTCACTTGTGTAAACGGTTGGAGTAGACCGTGAGTTGTAACCTGAGGCATAAAAGAACGGGGCTGTTGTTGTGGCATCTTTGTTGTTGAAGTGAGGCTTTCCCTTGCTTCACTTCCTGTGCTTCACTTCCTGTTCTCCCCAACCAAGCGCTCATTGAGCTTGGAGTCTATTCATTAATTTTTTTCAATTCCAAACAAATTAACCCACAGGGGTGGGTGGGTGAGTGCGTGGGTGGGTGGGTGGGCGCGCCTGTCGAGTGTTTGCTTATGTATACGTGTGCTGGTTTTTGGGTATGTTTTTGTCTTTGCTGCTTATCCCGTCTATCTGTGCGCTGGCGTCTTGCATGCGAGGAACGGCGTTTCAGACATGAAACGCCGCTGCCGCCTCATATTCCGTCTCTTTTTCTTCCGCCTAATTGAATTTCTCCCACATTGATCTTCAAACGCCCCGGCGTCCTCCCCTCGAGAGAAGAGCTGCACATCAATTGCACGGCAGTTTAATTTTTTTTTGATAGTTTCATTAAGAGTGTAATTAATGCTCATTTAATATGCATACGCGGGCACTAGTGGCGGGAGGCGGCAGAGGCAATGTTATCTGGCCCTCCAGTGAAAGGCAGTAATTAAAGTGGCGCAAAGGCACAGAATGGAAACCTTTTGCTTTCATTGCTCACTTTGAGATTAGGCTTGAAGTGCCATCCAGACACAATGGCGGCGCCTGGGCATGGACGACTGTCAAAACTTGGCCGTTCTCACGTATGCAAATGCTTTTGGGCATGTTGAGACGCTGGGGCCAAGAACACAAGATAGTCAGGCACGTGCGCAAATGATGCTTCGCCCGGGCACGTCCACTTGAACCGACGTGCGCGCTATCGCAGCGAGGATCTCTAGCCACAGAAGCAACGCCACTGAATCGTGCGTGAATTATAGTATCTTTTGAATGTGTTGCCTGCACAATGGCCGGGTTTATTTTATTATTGTACCACCACTCAAATACAGCATTGCTGTTGAGAGACAAATGCAGCTTCTGTTGTCTTTTGTCCTAAGCCTTAGAGAACTAATTAAACTAGCCTCGGAAACAAAAGCGATGCTGGACATAAATTATGCTTCCTAAACACGGTTGGATCCTTTTAATTTTTTTTAAACAATGTTTATAAAAAAAAAAAAGAAACATAATGTGGCATCAAATCTGTCTCCGCCTGCTTTGCTTTGTTGAAGTGAAGAGCCCTCAAGTGACAAATTAAAACGAGTGTAAGGTTCCACATGCCGCTTTTATTGTGTTGACAGACACTGCTTGGATGATAATTTCCTGTTTCGGTGAATCCACTCTGACGTTGGTATTCGCCCCCCACACCGCTGCTCTCACTGTCATTTAGAATCGGGTAAAAACCCAAACTCGGGTTATGATGTGCTCACCTCGGCTGTAATCATGCATTTATAAATCCGCCTTTTCGTGATATTATGTGCAATTCTGTCACTGAAGCTTTTCTCCGCTTTATTATTCATCTTCTCTTCTCCTTTCCTCCCCTTCTCTCTTTCCTTATTTTCTCTTACTTTTCTCCATGTTCCTTTGCTCTCCTCCTCCCTTTTGTCGTCCCGTCCCTGCTGGAAGCTAAGAGAAGCCAGTCCATCAGCAACTGTGTCCATCTTTACGAGGCTTTGCCCACTGCTAAGAGTGTTCCTATGCTGCTCCACACTGTGAGCTCGCTCTTGCCCGGTATCTCTTCTGGCAACTCTGCTTCCCCTCACAGACTCTCAGGTAAGGTGACTTCCGGGAGCTGTCTGCGTGTCTGTCCCCTCCACCCTGTCTGTTGGTCTGTCTGTCTGTCTGTCTGTCTGTCTGTCTGCCGGTCTCCCCTCAAGTCTAGCTTCTGCTGCCTGATTTTCTTCTTTTTCTTTCATTTCTTTTTTCTTTTTTTTATCATCTCTTTTTGTTGACAAAGCACTGAGTGCAGACACTATAATGGAATTATAAATCAATTTTTTAATGAATTGGGAGTTAAGCATGCATTCCTTAAATGTATTTCACAGAGGTTACATGACATGTATTTCCATCACCTCTGCATGTTCCCATTCATAATCCACCTGTAACGTTTACATACACATTTCCCATCGTCCTATACACTGCACTAGTAAACTAAGATCCCCTCAACGCCGCTGAACGTGTAAACATCACTCGCTCTGTGTGTGTGTGTGTGTGTGTGTGTGTGTGTGTGTGTGTGTGTGTGTGTGTGTGTGTGTGTGTGTGTGTGTGTGTGTGTGTGTGTGTGTGTGTGTGTGTGTGTGTGTGTGTGTGTGTCATGCTCTCGTCCAATCAGACGTGGAGGAGTGCCAGCTGTCGGAGTGCGGGGCAGAGGAGGAGCTGGGAGGAGGCGACAGCCCCCTACCTCGTAGCAGCAGCACCTCTGACATCACCCAGCAGCTGGCCGACACCTTCCCCGGTAAGGGAGGCTCATTTAGGGTCACTTAGAGGAGTAACCGTACTACAGTGTAAGAGCCACTCTCAACACCAAATAGCTAACCAAATCCTCCAAAAATGCTGATGCTAACACCAAATAGCTAACCAAATTCTCAAAGAAATGCTGATGCTAACACCAAATAGCTAACCAAATCCTCAAGAAATCCTGATGCTAACCCCAAATAGCTAACCAAATTCTCAAAAAAGGCTGACGTACCCTGTTGCTAGTTTGACCCCCATCACAAACAGCAATAGCACATGTGAAGTTACATCACGCTGGGCCCCATCTTGTGAGACACAACCAACAGGAGTAGCTATGGTCCTGAAATAGAGGAGGCTGCAGTTTCTGTTATATTTGGATGGAATAAACCTTTACAACTATAGGTACTTTTAAAACTATTAAGTACTTGGACAGAAAGTCAAATCTTTAAAAAAGGACGTTGTCCTGAAACAGCGGCCTCCTCTATTGCAGGAACATAACAATGACCAACGGAAGCAGTAACCTCTAAACATGGCGTGTTCACCATAGCTTTATATCACACTGTGACGTCAACCTCACATTCCCTATTGCAGTGTCCTAAGAGTTAAGCGCTGTCCATGTGTTTTGATATTGGTGTTTGGTCACTCTTCATACACAGCCAAATGGCTCCTTTGGAGCTTTTATATGTTCTATATAAACTAAACAGTAAGTGAGATATTCTTCTGACTAAACGGCCCCTGTTCCTCCTCCAGGCCAGAAGAGGGAGCCCTCCCCAACCTCCTTTGGCTCTGACAGCAGGATGTCAGAGGGCAGCAGGAAAGAAAGCAGCGAGCCTCCTGTGGTGAGACCAATAGTTCTGGCAAGACCAGCGGTTTATACTGGACCACTCCAATGATCCCCTCAAGTCACACATGAATGGCAATCTGATGAGTCAAATAATTTAACCCTCATTGGAAGTGTAGAGTGAGAGAGCCTACGGGAATTTATACAATACGTTGATAAAGTAAAAGGAAACCCTCCTGGCTATTATCTTGGCCCTTTCCCACTGATTCTGTAGGGAATAAACCACGACCTGGTGACCCGTTATTGGAAAATAACATACTACACGATTGGTGATGCGGCCTAGGTGAAGCCCAGTTTGCTTACCCCCGCCCAGAGTGGTTTATTCCGCTTACACCACAGTTACCAACAATGAGAAGATATTAGTTGCTTTCATCTTCAACGGTTTTTGATCGACTTAACCGATCTAATATCGACTTTAAAATACAAATATTCTTCCACGATGCTTTGAGCATATTGTTTTTTCATTGACAAGGAAACATCTGGTCAATGGCTCTTTTTGACTGCAGTGTTAATGTTGGATTTGTAGGGAATCGACATGGAGCTGTTTAAAGGCAGGGACGTCCCGTTTGAATTTGTGTGTGACTTTAGAGACATTAACACTGGCCAGCGCACGTACACACATGTAGTCCCACATGTTTCATCTCCAATCCTACATGTTGAATCTACTGTGTCATCGTCTAGATCCTGATCCGGCGAACCAGCAGTCCAGTGGAGCTCGACGGCACTTCGGAAGGACAGACCAATTACATACGGCCCAAGCTCCAAGAGAAAAGTCAGACGCCATACCTCCATTTTTCTTTATACATTTTTGCAATGATCATTACATACATTGTTATACGTATTCTAATAACGGAACATTTGAAAACAAACAAGTCATTTTGTAATTCCTACTTGTGTTTACATGCATATTTTATGCCACCACAAGGCTGCTGTTAATTCCGCACACTGTTTCGCTACAAAGCGGACCTCCTCCATGCCAACCTGGTTTCTCCCCTGCCCACCCAGGCGAGAGCATCAGCAGCGACACATCCAACGGCTGCCCGACGGACGCCGAGGCCGCCTGGCCGACGTGGCAGGCCTTCGAGGAGGAGGCCGCCGACAACCAGTCCACCCAGTCGGCCCACATGGACGTCACCGCAGACCCCCAGAACCAGAGGAACCTGCTCCTCAGCCAGGAGGCCCTGGCAGGTAATGGGAATTAAGGGATCGGTGCTGGGGGTCTCGGACAGTTCTTTATGGGACTGCGGGCCTTCAAACAGTTATTCTTTTATAAAATAAAATTATGTTCCTTAATCAATTCTTGTCAGGCTTTATCAAAACGGTGGCTTGCCCTAACTAATTTGGGTTCTTCCTCAGGGTTAATCTAGACTTTTATTTCCACTCGTTTCCACTCGTTATTAGCAGTAAAAATATTATAGCCCTGGGATTAGTTCTGGGGCAGAACCTAGAAAAGTTCATTAAATGGCTTTTAGTAGGAGCTCTTGGCCGAGGGCCAAAGGCAAGCTCAAGCTAAAAATATGCAGTGAAAAAGGCAATTAGAGGGAATTGTGATTAGAAGTGCTACATTTTCCCTCAACCATTCATTTCCCCTCCACCATTCCCTTTTTAAATAATAAATATCCAATCAGACCACTGAACAAATCACTTGGGCTGTTTTTAAAAGGCAATAGCTTGCAAAAGCTCCTGGGCCGGTGCGGATTGAATTGCCAGAGTTGATTTCAGGTGTGGATGTCCTGCCCCACTGGCCATAGGACTTCGGACCCCCACACACAACCTGACCTTTCCGCAGATTAGCTTTAGTTGTGGGCCCTGTTAATGTCCTCATGGAGGTGGAACTCGAGCTGCATGGGAGTGTCGGGCCCCACAGAGGGGGGCCCGCAAAGCCTGCTCTTTCTCCACCTGTAGCCTTGACTGGGGGTCAAGCCCTCGGTCAGTCTGGATTAGCCATACGATCACCTGGCAGCTGCTAACTGCTTGAGCGCGCACACACACACACACACACACACACACACACACATACACACACATCCTTAATTGTGATGTTTACTTTGCTGTGATAGATGAATTTGCATCTCCACTCATTGTGTAAAACCAAGGAAGAGATGATCTCTCTACCTGAGCCCCTCCCCTCCCTCTCTCCCTCTCTCTCCCCC
This sequence comes from Lota lota, assembly GCA_026745465.1. Taxonomy (NCBI): domain Eukaryota; kingdom Metazoa; phylum Chordata; class Actinopteri; order Gadiformes; family Lotidae; genus Lota; species Lota lota. Next base: position 513,389 of record JACYXH010000496.1, on the reverse strand, counting down.
ATCCTCACTTGATGGATTAGATGTTCCACACCTCCCTTGTGTACACAATGTATTGTCTGGGCCAAATCCAACACTAATCATTACTGAACTCTTCGTGCCCCCTCTGTTTCTCTGTACTCCCAAACCTCTCTCCTCCCCTCCCACCCTGTCCATTTGTTGTTTGTTTGTTTGTTTTAGGTTCTGAATGTTCCCTCCTTGCCCGCCCTGCTCCCTTCTCCCAGCACCACCTTTATCTCACTCACAACTATCCTCATCATCCCAACTACCACCACCACCACCACCATCATCAGAACCAGAACCAGCACCCGAACCCTCCATCATCGCCGGCCCTGCTGGTGCATACCGAGTGTCCGCAGTACTGCCACCTGGAGAACTCCCTGAGTCAGTCTACTTTACATAGTCTATATATACCTCATGATCTGGACCACTCCCTGAGTCAGTCTACTTTACATAGTTTATATATACCTCATGATCTGGACCACTCCCTGAGTCAGTCTACTTTACATAGTCTATATATACCTCATGATCTGGACCACTCCCTGAGTCAGTCTACTTTACATAGTCTATATATACCTCATGATCTGGACCACTCCCTGAGTCAGTCTACTTTACATAGTCTATATATACCTCATGATCTGGACCACTCCCTGAGTCAGTCTACTTTACATAGTTTATATATACCTCATGATCTGGATCACTCCTATATATATATGACCGTGACACCCTACTTGAAACCCCCATGATTTATACACTTAATACATGTCCATCTACCTTTCCAATTACGACCTGAAAAACACCTACAAATATAAATCAACAAAATAACAATCTTTAACATTTTCGAGTACACTTTCCACTCGGTAGTGCTGTCTGCTTTTTTTCTTGTACTCATGTTTTGTCATCATCTGTCCATCTTGATGTTACATGTGTTACATGTTTCCTGAACCAGTTTCCATAAAGCTATGAGAAACATGGATGTCTTAGTTGTGTCCCACCCTCCATCCCACTCTGATTCTATGGACAATGTTGAGTCACATTGCTTGGATGCAATTGTACAACAGGTTGTTTAATTTAGTTGTATTTTATTTCAATGCGTAGCACATGTGAGGCTTTAACCTTCAGAACAATTCAAGGAGAAACAAGACTTTTCATTGCCGTTTCTTTTGGATTATTACATTATCCACTGATCTATAAATGCTAAGAGTAACCGGTCAAAAGAATTGGGCTAATGGGTTTAATAGGTTATATTAGGTTGGTCTAGCTATAGGTTGTATGGAAAGTGACACCCAGTGGCACCAATCAGAAACATGCTATCACAATAACCAAATACAGCTTTCTTATTTTTCCTTTACCTAAACAGTGATGTACACCACTTGATTGAAATAAATGTAGCATTTTCAAACTCCCACTCAGGCCATTCATATTTTACACATTGCCATATGCCACTTTAGTAATCAGTTACTCTTAACTTCCTGCGTCTCTCTGTGTCCTTCCTGTGCTGGGGCCATGCAGACAGCAGCGAGTGCCTAGCGGATGACGTCAGCATCATCGCCGGCGGCAGCCTAACCGGTTGGCACGCCGACTCGGCCTTCGTGCTCTGGCGAAGGATTCTGGGTATCCTTGGGGATGTGAACAACATCCGCTGCCCCAAGATCCACGCCAAGGTCTTCTGCTACCTCTACGAGATCTGGCACAAGCTGGATAAGGTAACACCCGCCTTTGGGGGTTAAGGCTCAGACATGCTTTCCGCGTTCCGTGTCTGCAGACAGCTGCGTACCGGGTTCCATTAATATTAAAAGTGAAGTTCCTCGTTGGTCTGGTGTTCCACTCATGCGCGTTTCCCGATACACACTCCATTCCAATCGGTGGCGGTAATGACCGTAACGTTGATTGCCAACCGCCATAAAAATCGAAAAGAAGAAGGAGAAGAAGAAACATGCGCATCATGCATTTTCATCTCTCTCAAGCTTCTGCGCGATACCTCTTTATATTCTCTCATTGACGAATTGGATAAACGGCGGTAACGGCGGATCTCCTCGCACAAACTCTTCAAAATAAGAAGTGTTGTAAACACAGAGCGCTGGCTGTGTGTAGAGTCCGGGCAGTCACACATTTGGGCTTTGCGAGGACGTTCGTGCCGACCCTCGTGACGTGGCCGGAGGACGACATTTACGTCACACGGACCAAAGCCCACTCTCGTGGACACGCGGGCGCAGAAAGCATGAATCCGGCTTTGCACAGTGGCATTCTGTGCACCTGCACTGCGCCAACACAACGGTTTTCCCCATTGTTTTCCTTCTCTTGTGTTGTCGTGTGTCGTTTTTTTTTATGTTGTTTTTACTAAAGACAATTTTCTGTCGATCCTGTTCTGAAATCGGAATCGGTTTGAGTCACTACATAGACGTTTGTTTCCATGTCGTTGGTCAAAGTTCACATTGTTGTAGTATGTTGATGGACTGAAGCTGAGTGCGCATGTGTCTCCCCAGATCAGGGACAACCTGGGCATCAGCGTGGACAACCAGTCCTCGCCCCCCCGGCCTCCTTTCATTCCCCCACTGAGGATGCTGGCCTCATGGCTCTTCAGGGTAACAACACCTCCTTCACACCCAGGACACCCAGCAGTCAAAATGTGCAGAAACTTATTTCAAAAGATGAGCAATTCTCTGTACTTAAAACTGATTGTACAAGAGATGTAGTAGAAAATGGGGGAGAATTCTAGTAGTGGGTTTTTCAATAGAGCAGGTCTAAATCACCTGGCATTTACAGAAACGTCACATTTATAATTTACCTTGTGTTTCTCTTAATATAAGGTTAATTAGATCGAAGTTTCAAAATGCCCTGAAAAGGTCAGATTAAACTAAAAATCAAATTATTATTGTGGAAGAAACCATAAAACCAGTTTTCATTCACCCGCTTATCGAGGTTTCACATCACTAACTACAAATGTACATCTTTTTAATTTGGAGAGAGTTCAGAGACTGACATTTAGTTCCATCCCCGCAGCAGGATAGGGAAAAACAAGATTGAAGACACAAGACATATACACAAAGCATGGAACACTCTCACACTTAGATGCTCATGCTAGTCTCTCTCTCTCTCTCTCTCTCTCTCTCTCTCTCTCTCTCTCTCTCTCTCTCTCTCTCTCTCTCTCTCTCTCTCTCTCTCTCTCTCTCTCTCTCTCTCTCTCTCTCTCTCTCTCTCTCTCTCTCTCTCTCTCTCTCTCTCTCTCTCTCTCTCTCTCTCTCTCTCTCTCTCTCTTGCTTTCTCTCTTTCTCTCTCTCTCTCTCTCTCTCTCTCTCTCTCTCTCTCTCTCTCTCTCTCTCTCTCTCTCTCTCTCTTGCTTTCTCTGTGTGGGTTCCTTGGCAGGCCACCACATTGCCAGCAGAGTACAAAGCAGGCAAGCTCCAGGCCTACAAGCTCATCTGTGAGATGATGACCAAGCACCAGGACGTCCTGCCCAACAGCGACTTCCTGGTTCACCTCTACCACGTAATGCACCGGGGCTTCACCAGCGATGACCAGGTACGGCCAGCAGGGGTCGCCAGATACTTTGACTCTCTGTCATTGCATTTCTATTACATTCTTTGTGTGTGTGTTCCTCATCCCCCGTAGATGGCGCAACACCCCAAGCTACCTGACATCCAAGGCATTCAACCACGTTTATTATAATTTTTTGCAGCATTGTATAAATGCCTGATTTCCTCTGGGCCCTGTCATCATCGAGATGTTGCCGCTATACCTGGTCACTTCCCCCTTCCCATTGCTGGGGTCAGTTGAACCGTGAACCCCGACCCCACCGCCCACCCTGTTATATCTTCCCTCACTACACCACCTAGTCGGGGTCATCTTGAGGACAGATGCGGGCAACGCAAAGAGTCAGGCGGGGGGTGCGGGGGTCACAGAGGTTTCCCCGTCAGCTGGTTAACGCTGTACACTCGCCGTGACTGACTGACTGACTGACTGACTGGCGAGTGGTCCTGTTTTTGTTTTAGCCCCACGGTTCCTCTTCTTCCCTCCCGTTCTGACACCACACCCTGGGTCTCTGTTTAAATCTGGCCCGGCTCCATCCCTACCAGCCCAGGGCCTGGCGGGAAGCGAAGGAGCCCACCAAAACAAAGGGTGACGGGGATAAAAGCATGGGGGGGGGGGGGGGGGGGATGCGGAAGGGTGGCTGTGATTAAATTCCTTTGTTTTGGATCTGCGTATCTCCGTGTTTGTGTGTGTGTGTGTGTGTGTGTGTGTGTGTGTGTGTGTGTGTGTGTGTGTGTGTGTGTGTGTGTGTGTGTGTGTGTGTGTGTGTGTGTGTGTGTGTGTGTGTGTGTGTGTGTGTGTGCGCGCTCACCCTCGCGGCCCGGGTTTCCATTGCGTCTTGGCGGTGCGACAAGCTTATTTGAATGTTTTCCGTGTCGTTAAATAATGTTTGGAGCCCCCGCTGCGTATACGTGATTAATTAAGGATTGATGTCTGTCGCGCTCCGTCAGGCTGACACGTTGGGCCAGGGGCCCCCGAGTGGCCCTTTGTGTGTGTGTGTGTGTGTGTGTGTGTGTGTGTGTGTGTGTGTGTGTGTGTGTGTGTGTGTGTGTGTGTGTGTGTGTGTGTGTGTGTGTGTGTGTGTGTGTGTGTGTGAAGGAGTGGAGGCGGGTAGGTATTATTTTTTGGGCGGTGGGGGGGCTGAGCAGGAGGGTTGGGGAACGCAGTATAGAGTGGAGCAATGATTGTGTGGGTCGTGGGGGGTTGGGGAGGGGCGCGCACACACACACACACACACACACACACACACACACACACACACACACACACACACACACACACACACACACACACACACACACACACACACACACACACACACACACTGAGGGACAAGGCAGCATTCTCCAGCTTTTGTTGTGGCTCTGGATAATGCATAGGGGGGGCCCAGTGCAGGGCTGGCCACCGAAGCGTGCTCAAATTGGCCGGAGAAAAGGGTCCTCACGCAGCACAATGGAGGACAGCCGCACGCCTGCTTAACATAAGAAAGTGCCTCTTACTCACCCCCCCCCCCCTCCTCCTCCATCCTCCCCCTCCACCCTCTTCCTCTCTGCCCCCCCCCCCCCCCCTCCCTCCCTCCCTCCCTCCTCCTCTTTCTTCTTTCCTGCCACACACACATGCACACACTCCCAAAACACATACATTTTCCAGTCCATCATACTCTCTCGTTCTAATCCATCGCAGTACTTTTCTCCCCCTTGGGTTCTCTTGTCCTTTATTTTCCTCTTTAGCAGCCGTCCATGAGTGATCGACTCCCACCTTAAGCACGGGTTGAATTGGATGATTGGAAGATACTTAATAAGATAATAATAATAATAGCACGTGAATAGCTCTTTTACATATTCTATTTATCCTTTTGGCAATTGCACAGACAGAACTGCCGTAGCTCGTTTACGTTCCGTCCGTCGGTCGTTACTACGGTTACCCTCTCGCGATTTGCGCTGCCGGCCACAATGGAAGGACTCCCAGTGTGACTCCCTCCTCCCCCAGCAGGCACACGTGAGCGCGCTCGGAGGGTAGACAGCAGTCACCCTGGAGGGGCTGCAAACCGACAAGAGTGCCAAGGTCAGGGCTGTTGACCTGGCTGTCTGTCCGACCCTCTGGCCGCTGCAAGCTCCGCTAGGGCGCAGCCGCAGCACAATGGCAGTAACCTATCTAATGGGACTGACTAGCCTCGTCGCTAGCCAGCACCACAGTACGTGGGCTACAATAAACTGCGCAACCCCAACTCAATATTGAAACAACAATGGAAGGAAATCAGCAATTTGCACAATACCTTAAGGCTTTCGCAGATCGCTGCGGGTACATAGGGGGCATGTTTATCTGCCCATGAATGTACCACCAAAGCCGTGGTGGTACATGAACTTGTCGCCATTTCTGCAAATGAGCATCATGCCAGCAAACGTTTTGTATGAACTTGATCAACTGCATTATGGTGTGCATTCAGGGAATTTCAAAGCATTGCCTGATAAATCGTACCTGGCAACATATGTGAGTGTGTGTGTGTGTGTTAAGAAGGAAAAACAAACGGCTACCTTTCTTTAAGAAAGGAACCATTTTAGACTCTATGATTGCAGTCAGATTGCAGTAATTACGCTTTGCCAAGTGGATACTCTTGGTTAAACCACGAGTGGTTAAATACATCTCTCACAAAGCTGCTCTCCTGGCTCCACACTAAACATTCCCCTTTTTACATTAGTACATTATTGAACAGGTGGGAAAAGCCGTACCTTTGTCCATCTCTTCATTGCTAGTAAGCTTAGAATTGGTGCGGTTGAGCCTGGACTAGGGTTGGGCGATATCCTTTTTTTTTTTTTTTTTTTTTACCTTTCCCCAAAACATTGTGGTTTAGGGTTAAAAATAAATAAAAGTAACTTGTATAATTAAGCGAGAGTGCATCTTATTACATAATTTTCCTATATACTATGAGCAGCTTCACTCTCTTCTGCCACAGGGTGGTAACAATCGTCTGCAAATCGCTTTTTCCCTCCATTCTTGTTTCATACATAATAAACCCATTAACAAATCCAGGATAAGGCTACTTGGATTTTTTTTATTACTAGCGATCAATTATGACCTTCATAGCTCGCTATTCATAACTGTGTAAGAAGGCTAGGCAAGGCCTAGAAGCCGAAAGGAATGATTAAATCAGCATTATATCGGTCTATCGGTTGCTTCAAATGGGGTGATAACAAGCCGTTTCACCAAGAGATGGAGCCATGTTGCCAGCCAGCTTGGGCAGCAACAACATCGTATTTCATGTTTTTCTCGATATTCTGCAAGTTTGCCGATATAGTTTGAACTCATTTTACCTTACTCATCTACCTGCTTCTTACCTGCTTCATAAAGCCACAAAGGTAGGACTCATTTTGGGGGAAAAGTAAAAAACGGGAAATTCAATCTGGATGAGTGCACGGGCAGAGTGCGCGCAGGTATCCGGGTAGGTAGGTAGACAGACAGGTAAGCTATCCAATCATTTAATTTGGGCCTTATTACAGGCCTGCGACAGCCACAGATACCAGATCATTGTACCAGACCATTTGATTTATTGATCGCTGTCAGAAACTAGAACAATTCAACAAAAATGACAAACAATGCTTCTAAAATAAATTGCCTACCCCAAATATAAAGTCAAGAAATCAAATGAATGTATGCTGAAGGTCATTCATCAATTATGCCTTCAAAATTCAAATGCCTTCAAAATTAGGTGTTCCGACCTTAAGCTTCATCTACTCTGAATGACTGCGATCGAATTTTAGGTGCATCTTTTTCTTTTTTCTTTTTTTTTTTACTAGCTCACTCGCGGGGATAGCGCTTACTGCCATTTGAGCGCCTTCACTATCATTGGCTCGGGCCTCATGCTCAAGCACAGCCCACTGATTGGCTGACGTCCGATCAAATTCTCTAGCCTGAAAGTCAGCAGCAGATGGTAAGCACGACCCCTGATCGGTGGCCAATTTGAATAAGTGTTGATAAAAGAAAAGAAACGCTTATACGGAGATACATATTTTGAGACGGTATTGATATGGACACCGTCGTAACAGTTAGAAAATCGCCCAACCCTAGCCTGGACTTTCACTCCTTGGTTGATGATTAAACGTCTCCTCACATAACTGTACAGGTGCACCGCGGAAACCCCCAAACTTTCACTGATAAGGAGTCTAATACCCAATGGAACCAGGAATTGAACCTGGTGATGAACAATGTGAGGGCCACCGTTGAGGGGCCGGGGGACATGTGTACACTTTATGGACCAGAGTGAACCGGGTGACCGGCAGGGTGGGGGGGGGGGGGGGGGGGGGGGGGGGGGGGGGGGGGGCGCGCACACCAAATGAAAAGGTCAGGGGCGACCCTTTCAGAGCCGTGTTAATGCACCTTTTGTTAAGGAGGTGACTATTCCTACTGCCAACACAAGACCACACGGCGGGGCCCAAATTCCCACTTTTACGCACACACACACAACCCTCCTACACACGCAACTTAAAAACCCGGTCCCTTGCCACTTTCGTAGGCAATTGGAAACACTTTGTACTCTGCGTTGCCGGCTTCCTCTAAAATGCTCATTTCAGGCAATCAGGCGACAGTTTGTTGCATGTTAATTACCTCCAACTGCTCGCCGCAATATGCCTCGGAGGTTAATTACCAGAGAAACGAGGGCGAAATGGGCCCGCGAGCCCACCTCTCTCTCTCTCTCTCTCTCTCTCTCTCTCTCTCTCTCTCTCTCTCTCTCTCTCTCTCTCTCTCTCTCTCTCTCTCTCTCTCTCTCTCTCTCTCTCTCTCTCTCTCTCTCTCTCTCTCTCTCTCTCTCTCTCTCTCTCTCTCTCTCTTCACTGTGTGTCACAGCGCACCGTGTTTTGACTTCCTACTTATGGCCCCTGTGTGTTTACTCTGCTCCTCCTTTGTTCTGGCGCGCTCCGTGTTTACCAAGGCTTCATTTGAGGTGATAAATGCCACAGGTTAGCGAGGGGGGGGGGGGGGGTTGGGGGGGGAGGGAGCGGGGGGTTTACAGTACTGTGGTGGCGCAAGCGTGTCTGCTGTTTGCTAAGGTGGCCCCCGGGCGCCCTGTGAGAGACGTGGTGGAGGGGGATGTTTGAACGGTGCGATTTACATGTGTTCATGGAGCCGTGGAAGAAGGCAGGTGTTTCTGGCGCAGCAAGGGCGGGCCTTTGGTACACAAAAGCGTGCACATGCACATCCGCTGATAAGAGAGCCGCCACCCTGGCCCCGGTCGTCGTCCTCTGTAGCATTCTCATACCGCCCAACACTCTAATGGGTTCCCTGGAGTTCCAAGATCGAACGCATGTTCTTTTACTGGGTTTGTTGTTCTGTTCTTTTTATTGATTGTTTAAAAAGGGGGGGGAAAGCAACATTGAGTCAGTGAGCAGTGAAAACGCTTGCTCTGTGGGTGTGTGTGGGGTTGCATGTCCACATACGTTGAAGTGAGGCAGTGTTTGTACAGAGCGATACCGCTGCCACAAAAGCCGTCTGTATCTCGACAGGACAATGCCCTGTACCTGGCTTTAATTACGTGTGTGTGTGTGTGTGTGTGTGTGTGTGTGTGTGTGTGTGTGTGTGTGTGTGTGTGTGTGTGTGTGTGTGTGTGTGTGTGTGTGTGTGACTCAAAAGGTTGGTCTTCTTTGCACCTACCCTTTGTAGTGAACAATACCTCTGCTGCATCTCTCTCGCGCTCCTTTTATTTCTCTCATTCTGACTGCTCTCCCCTTTCTTTCAGTAAAATGTACTGCTAAATGCCTTCACTCTGAGAGCACATTAAAAAATAGGATGCAATTAATGCAGTGTCATTGATGTTGATGGCTTTGCTCCTGCTTTTTTTTTTTTATGGCAGTATATTACTTGTTGTGCTCACTCAACTGGAAACAACAAAGCGGTGGTCCTAGGTTCAGGTTCTGATATACCGTATAAAGCAAGACCACAGAGTCCTGTTGTTATTCAGGGGATCAACTTCTGTTAGGAACCAATGTTTTTCTTACAGAGCTAATTGTAAAATAATATTTATATTGAGAAATATATATATATAAATGTGTGTGTGATTTTTGACCTGCAGGACATTCTCAACACCATGATCCGTTCCTGCTCCCCGCGGTTCTTCTTCCTGGGTCTCCCTGGCTTTTCCATGCTGGTGGGAGACTTCATTACTGCAGCTGCAAGAGTCCTGAGCACAGACTCACCTGAGGTATACTGACTCACCTGAAGTATACTGACTCATTTGAAGTATACTGACTCACCTGAGATATACTGACTCTTACCTGAGGTATACTGACTCTCACCTGAGGTATACTGACTCTCACCTGAGGTATACTGACTCTCACCTGAGGTATACTGACTCTCACCTGAGGTATATTGACTCTCACCTGAGATATACTGACTCTCACCTGAGGTATACTGACTCTCACCTGAGGTATACTGACTCTCACCTGAGGTATACTGACTCACCTGAGGTATACTGACTCTCACCTGAGATATACTGCCTCTCACCTGAGGTATACTGACTCTCACCTGAGGTATACTGACTCTCACCTGAGATATACTGACTCTAACCTGAGGTATACTGACCAACTTGAGGTACGCTTTCTCACTCTCCACTGTGGACTCTCAGGTCCTACTGTTCAGTGAGTTAATCTACACAAGAATGAACGACGTATTCAGTGTACCATGTTTCATGTATGTATTGTATCTCTACATGTAGTGCGTTGAGAAATGTATCTCTCACCTATGGTGTATGCTATAGTGCCCTGCTCCTGCTGTCCACTTCATTGTTAGTAATGCTCTATGCTATGCTATGCAAATGTACACACATTAACCCTTCCCAACCTTCGGCAAGGGTTAAGATGTAGAACCTTTTCTTATAATCCATATAGCTGAGAGTGTTTTTCGCCCACCCAACCAGTCGTGAGTTTAAGATTATGGTGTGGTGTAATTCAATGATGAAATTCAATCCATCGTCTGCTGCAGTAGCAACTAGCCAGACAATCCCAGTGTACATGTTCAGAAAGATCCAGTCAAAACAGCACTCAGGAGTCGATCATTCCACTTTACCATCCAACATATTTTATTACAGAATTACAAGTAAACACATAAATACGTTTAATTTTTTTGATCCATGTTCCCTACGGGGAGTATGATTTTTCTCTCTCTCTCTCCATGCCTGTGGAGCTCATGTTATTTATGCTGTGTATTCCTGGAACCAGGCTGCTGTTAGTTTAGTGCAGCATTAGTGCGTTAATGATAATGTTGTTGTTGTTTTCCGCGCTCGCCTACCAGGCTCCCAGAACAGAGGCTCAGATGCTACTGGGCTCCCTGGTCTGCTTCCCCAACCTCTACCGGGAGATTCCACTGCTGCAGACCGCCCCCGGCGCCGACCACATCGTCCTGGGCCACGAGGACATCAAGGTGACACGCATCCCCGCACGTTTAGCCTCATGGTGACCAGACCCACCTCGCGCAATCCTGCTCCTGTGTTGTTGTTGTTGTTGTTGTTGTTGTTGTTTTAAACCACCATTTCTAGTTGATGGTGCATAGTATTCAATATCCATTAGTGCAGTAAATAAATAAATAAAAGGTTGGCAAATTAAAGAAAAAAATATACAAACAGTATAATAAATATTCTAAAATGCATAATGTTCAATGTGCCAACCAATTTACTCCAAATACTACAGCTGTCCAATTCTGCACTAGACCAGGATATTACAGGATTCTAAACGAAAGGAAGTTGTTAAAATGTTTGTGCCGCTGTCTCTCTCTTCAGGATTATCTGGTCAACATCCTGCTGAAGGAGGCTCGGACCGAGCCGTCGGAAGGGGCCAGGTACGTCTCCACCATCCGCTCTCGATCTGAGGGTTATTGTTTGGTTGTTTTGTAACGTGTCCTGAACTGCGATATGGTCCGTCCCCTAATCTCCCATCAGGTGCATAACGGTGTGCAGCCTGGGCCTGTGGGTGTGTGAGGAGCTGATGCAGGAGAACATCCACCACCATGTGAAGGATGCCATCAACGTGTTGGGGGTGACACTGAAGGTCAGTGGTGCGGGCGCTCGCCGATAACTTGCCATTTTTAACCAGATCCCCCACCACCACCACCACCACCACCACCACCACCACCTCCTTCCGCCACTGGTTGACATTGTGTTGTATTTTGTTCTTTTGGAAATGACAAAAAAAATGTAAGCTATGTTTCTCCTTCCTCCTCGTTGTTACTCTGTCTGTTATTAATCACATGCAAGTCCCGGGATTTGAACGTCAAAACGACATAAGGCCATCCCAGCAATCAGAGTACATGACAACAACGTATGATGTCGCCGCGTGGTGTGTTGCGTGGAGACAAAATGACACAAAAACGGATGGCAGCACAATTTCAGTGCATGTGAGGGCAGTCTGAGGTAGAGTGTGATGAGGGGTGATCATGGAAAAAGAAGGGGTGGTTGTTGTTTTTTTCACCGAGTGAAGAGATGCAGAGAACTGGAGGAAGCTGGTGTGTGTTTTAGTATTTTATTTTTTGTGGGAGAGGTTTTGAGTTGGTGCTGTAATTTCTCACTCTCTCAGTCAGTATGGACCATTTTAAGCAGTGGCAGCACCAGCATCTCCAGGCTTCCTGTCCGTCCGTCCGTCCGTCCATCCATCCCACCCACCCAACGCCCCTCCTCCCAATCGAACCAAGCCACCAAACCCAACCCCCCCACCCCCCCCCCCCCCCCCCCCCATCTAATGGAGCAGTAATCACTCCCCTGCACAACTTGACACACAGACTCAGCCAGCCCCAAAATAGACGGGTGTGGGGTGAGCAGGGTGGGGGAGAGGAGACGAGGTGGGATGGGGCTGGAGGTGGGGGTGGGGTGGGGGGTTTACAAGGGGAGAGCGCCGCCGAGATTCTCTTTTCTAAAAGCAGGTGCTGAACTCTCAGGGCCCCTTTTTGTGTTTGGCCATTTCTGCACTCCCCGCATTGTCTGTCCTTGTTACATGTTGAGAGGCATTCAATTGGAAGAAATGGGAAATTCTATTTCTCCACCAAATATTTTTTTCTTTTAAATCACTGAAGAAATCCACATTTGACGGACAATTGTCAACAACTGAAGTCTGAAGTGGAAAAGAAATTATGCTGATTATCTGCACAGTGAGAGGCAACGCAATCCGGAAGAAAGGGATTCGTGGAACTTTTGTCACAGGCAATATGTTGGGAAACTTTCCCTTTCATTGTTGCGCCTGCTGTGACGCCCTGTGATTTACTTTTTTATTTGCGCTTTTTTTCTTCCTGACACAGTGACATACAATAGGTCCGTAAGTGGGGGAAATGTTAAATACATGGATTTTTGTTATGAACTGCAGCCCTACTACATTAACCTGGATTTGATTATTTCATTATTTCCATTTTCTTCCCGGGAACGGGAATTATTTCGGCAAAACGTAAACAACCCCTAAAAAATACTACATGCACACTAAACAAAAATGATCAACTTCAGATGGCAGTAGAGAATATACATTACACCAGTCTTCCGTTAATATTGATGCATTGTATAGTAAGTACATGAGACATCTAGTAAGTTAACTGCGTGGTGCTGTGTCCATCCCCCCCTCGTCTCTGTGTCCACAGTTTGGGAACAAGGCAGTGGCCCAGGTTGCATGTGACGTGTTTCAACTCCTGATTTCCCACTGGAAACACCTCCAGAGGCTGGAGCCCACTTTGCCCAAAAAGATCATCGAGGTAGGACACACACACACACACACACACACACACACACACACACACACACACACACACACACACACACACACACACACACACTTGAATTCCAATCAGCCTGTAATGGGCACATTGTAAGGAAGATGAGAAATTTCTCCCAAGCCATTGAAACTTTTAGAGGGTCTTCATAGTAATGGGCCCACATGTTTTTCAATTTTATGAAGAATTTGGGCAGAACACCTGAGTCTAGCTTCAGAAATTCAACATGTTGAATGGTAAAAACCTGCCTTTTGGATTTGAAGCTTTTGTCTTTTCGCATTTTCTGGTAGTTTTCACAAAAATTTGTCGGCGATAAGGAGACAATCCCTTTGTTTTCCGCTTTGTGTTTAGTGGAACAAGATCTTTGATTCCCATCTTAGATGTTAGATGTGTGCAAAAATGGGTAAACAAATATATTGATATGCCCTATTGTATAAAAAGACCAACTACACTGCCATTTCATCAGTGAGTGTGATATTCTCCCCCGGACACACCTGCTGGAAATATGAAAACAGAAGAGAAATTACTTTCTAACTATCTTCCATATTCCAGATGCATATATGACGATTCGACTACATACCTTGCTGACCCTCCTTCCTTCCCTAAAACTTATTTATGCTCAGCTGTCCCTTCTTGGGAACCACTCATAAACAAACAGCAGCTAAGAATGATGGACTACCAGCCAGCCCAGGCACTAAGAGGTCCAATTATGAACAAAAAATACCAAAAATAATAATGCATCAACTTTCATTTCCTGTACATACAAGAAGAATCACACTTAGTTCCCCTGGTCTCACTGAGTTCCCTGGTTAACAAAGTTTTGCCGATTTTTCGGAACTGCAACGTTTATCTCGGCAATAACAACACAGAGAAGGGCTGAAATTCCCTGCAACGCTTTTAAGGAACAAAATTGGACTAACAAGCAGTCTAAAAGGCAGTGTGACCATCCCAGCCTCGGCCACCCTTAAGTCCAGCGATGGCATCAACAATCATAGGCTAATGGGAGGCTGTTCCAGCCTAAAGTGCCAGTCGTAGCAGTTGAGAGAACAAAATGGCAGCAACACACGGCATCAACAAACGTAATGATCTCAAAACATTGTTTTGAGTCCTCGGAGCGGCTGCATGAACATTCAATACTGCTTACTTTTAAACAATAACCCACCCATGAAATGTGTGTGTGGCAGGGGTGTGTGTGTGTGCCAGTGTGTGTGGCAGGAGTGTGTGTGCACATGCATGTGGCATGTGTGTGCACATAGTTACACACAAACACTGCCTCTGCTCTATCCAATCAACATATCCACACTTGCATACCAATAGTATACATTAGTAGATGTAACACGTGCACACTTGATACACAAGTATCAAAGAGCACCCACATCAATGACCGCCATAAATAAAACAAAATATTCCACGTATTAAATTGTATAAGCATGTCATCCACTTCTGTTCCATTTCCATGTAGCCACCCTAAAAACACACAGGCTCACACACACAGGTAGCGCTGCCTCACCTCAAGAATCCCAGTGTGTGATCATGTGCGTATCTTTCTTCTCCCCCCCCCCCCCCCCCTCCCCCCCCGCACACAGATCTTTGTGGCCACAATAGCCTTTCTGTTGCCGAGCGCGGAGCACTCTACGGTGGAGGCGGACAAAAAGGTACATTGTGGGGAGTGGAAGGGAGCGTGAAATGGCTGAGATCTAAGGGACCTTGCTCTTTCAAGGTGCAGCGGTGCATTTGCGGAGGAATTTTTCCACCACATTTATGGCGAGCCCTTGCTCACTTGCACTCGCGCTTTCTGTGGCTCGTTCCCGTGTCTCTTTATGTGTGTCCCTCCTGTGTTGGTTTTCACTTGAGTTGGTACATCTCCATTCCTGTTTATTTAACGTCTTGCTTATCCTATCAAGTGCATCGTCTTTATTGAGTATAGGTTCGTTATTTCTTGTCACACGTATTGCGCAAACGGCTGTTCTTATTTGTCTGTCCCTCACTCCTCTACCCCCCACCCCCCGTCTAATGCCCTGACCACCATAAGCTGACCAGAGTATCCTTCCTCCGCCCTCTCCCCAGCTGATGGTGTCCCTGCTGCTGTGCCTGTTGGACTGGTGCATGGCCGTGCCCCTGGGCCTCCTGCTGGAGCCCATCACCATGCCCGTGCTGGACGACCCGGCCTCTCACAAGGCCCCGCTGCTCGACTACATCTACAGGGTGGGTAGGGTGGGGCCGTCCTCCCCTGGATTTCCACGTCACAACGTTCGACCACCGCCTCAACTTTGACCCCGCCACCAACATCCTCTCCAAAATAAAAGCCCATAAGAGCTTGTCAGAAAAATGTGTCCCCCGCCCAACGCCACAGACGTCGTGACCCCCATGAATACATCACAGTTTAGTGTCGCGCTTACCCCCCCCCCCCCCCCCCCCCCCCCCCCCCCCCCCGCCAGCCATGGATCATTTGAAAGGCAAACACTACCCGGGCGGTAGCTGCCCATGCAAGCTCCATGTCCTGCATTCTCTTTAGAAGACCCAGCACCAAACATCTACCTTTTGTTGTTTATTAGTTTGTTGTGTTGTTGTGTGTGTTTCTTATTGAATCCCTCCCTCCTTCCCCTGGTGTTTGCGCTGTCACTTCCTTTTAACGTCTTGCTTTACGGCCCCAGCCGCGAGGAAGAGGCTCTGGAGATGAATGAGCCATTATGCGCCGGCGCCTGCCCAGGCAGATGCGGTCAACGGCGGACCTTTGTTGGGGATGTCACCCCCCCCCCCCCGATAAGAAATGGTCAAATTATTCAAACGGAGTCCTTTGTCGACTTGATAAGCAGAGGCTATAAATGCTTGTCCCGGAGATTTGAATTGAATATGTCTTAATATGGGAGCAACTGCAGCTGCTGTGAAAAAAAGGAAAGAGGGGAATGAAAAAAAGAAAGCACTATTAGTGTGATTAGTTGTCCAATGGTGCATACAATAGACTTGACCCCTCTGGTTTTAATTGGAAATAATATATTATGCAAGGGGGTGAGGAGGTGTGAAAGTGTCATCCGAGTATAAAGCGCGGAGCAGAATATACATGTCCACATGTGTAAGCTAGTTGCTGTTGGTGATGGCCTTCGCATGCCTGAATGTTGCAGGGACGAGTGGGGGCAGTTGTTAAATTTGCTGTGCTAATGCTAATGTGCTTTCATCTTATCTGTTAATTTAGTTTTTAAGAAATATTTTCTCACTTCCTCGTACTTTTCAACGGCCAAAGTAGCAACAATCTCTTTCTCTGCTCACAATTGTGAGATTGCGGGGGGATTCTGAAATTTGATAATTTCTTGACAATTTTGTGAATGTATCTATGCTTATTGATCTATGTGTGGGATCGTGTGCGTATGTGAGCTTTTGTTTTTGTGTGTGTGTGTTTTATGTGTGTTTACTGACTATAACAGCATGAGGCAGCTTGCTGTAAAATGCCAAGATTGCTTTGGACCCTATTGGTTCGCTGGAGTTCCACTCAAGCTTCTCCATCTGCTCCACTCGCCTGCCACAGCAACCAGCTGCATCCCCTATGCCCTTTGTGTGTGTGTGTGTGTGTGTGTGTGTGTGTGTGTGTGTGTGTATTTGCTCGCTTGTGTACACGCATGCATGCCTGTGAAAAATTGCATGCTGGCGGGTGTGTGTGTGTGTGTGTGACTTAATTTGCTTTGCTCTTTAATATTTGATGTGTGTGCCTCAGCACATCCATCTATACACATGTGCCCCCTTTAACTACAGCATGTTTGTTCCACTGTGTATCACCTTCCAGGAACTGTTGCTATGTGAGGTGTAGCCACTTAGTTGTCAAGCACAGCCTTGGGTGTAGCCTTCTCTCTCTCTCCCTCTCACCCTCCCTCCAGCTCTCCTCAGAGCAGGCTCTTTGGGGGCTTTGCCACGACAGCTGTTTGGCTCGGCTCTTTTCAGTATCAAGCTTCTAATCCCTCCCCAAATGCAGTCGGCAGCTCCCAAGGAAGAATCCATCCACATACTGTCTGCATTGCCCCGCACAATACAATACTGTTGCATATGCCCAGCCGTCGTGTGTGTGTGTGTGTGTGTGTGTGTGTGTGTTGTTGTGTGTGTGTGTGTCAGCCAAATGTACGTGTCTGTCTTGAATGGGATTATTTTGCATGGTTTCCACTAAGTTGGTCTCCTCAATGAGAGAGGCCGTGGCATATGCAGGCTTTCACGCAAACCCCATCTTGAGCACCTTGCCACACACACGCACGCACGCACGCACACGCGCAGATACTTCTTGGCCCCCCAAACAGATTGCAATTTATATAGGTGTGTGTCTGTTTGTGTTTCCTCTGTTTCTGTGTGTGTGTTTGTGTGGCGGCGCAGGCGTGTGGTGGAACTAAGAACAACGTTAAAGTCTTAATTAAATCAAACAGTGTAAACCTGTCCGATGGCTGTAATCAACTGGCCCAGTGCGCCTTATCTGGCCCGGCCAACGGACACGGCGCCATCTGTTATGCAGATCGATATGCTCGCACATCACAGGAGAAATGGATTAGCAGCAATAAAGAGCCTCTCCCCTCGCTCTCTCTCTCTATCTCTCTCTGCACCAGCCCCCCCTCCCTCCCCCCACTCGACTGACTTAGGATGTCATGGACCCCGTATATTCTCTCTGTTTTTGTTGTTGTTGTTTTTGTGCGACATCTCCGCCATAGAGGTGGTGTCAGCTGCAGCGTGATATACATCATGTCAAAGACGGTCCAGTCTTATCAGTTGCATTCATATCCCCTCCCCGCCTACGGGCACGCAGTGTTAGCGTCGCCCGTGTGGGAGGACTGTTGATAGTATTCCCTCAGCACCGTGCAAACAGGTGTGAGCCACGCAAAGAAGGTGAAAGGAATTAATTGGCGTGTTCCCGTGGCACGGCGCCCACGTTAGCTGGCACCACACCGCCAACACCACGGCGACCAGATATCTCTCAACCTTCGTCTGCCGTGCGCGCTTGGATCGAGTCTTGTCAGTGCTTTTTGTGTTCGTTGGTTGTTTTACCCTGTTGTTACCCAACAACGTTTTGTTGTCTCTCGTCTTATTGTGTTTCCTCAGGTGCTGCACTGCTGTGTGTCGGGATCCAACCTGCACACGCAGCAGAGCCACTACCTGCTCAGCCTGTCAGACCTCTCCACCGACTACGAACCCTTCCTTTTGCTGGGCCAGGTCAAGAACTCCGAGCCCCAGCACTCTCAGACCAGCGCCACTGACTTCGGCAACCTGCTTACCGTGGCTGAGGGTAAGAGGCCCACCCGCCCACCCACCGACCGACCGAGCGTGCGTGCGTGCGTGCGGTAGAGATTCAACCTCACACGCGTACCCTCACTGTCACGAGATTGCCCCAGGCTGCAGTGGGAACCACGGTGGCTAGAATACCCTATTCTCACAC
Source organism: Lota lota (assembly GCA_026745465.1). Classification (NCBI taxonomy): domain Eukaryota; kingdom Metazoa; phylum Chordata; class Actinopteri; order Gadiformes; family Lotidae; genus Lota; species Lota lota. The sequence goes on along the minus strand of JACYXH010000496.1, from coordinate 494,725 downwards.
GTACAGACCCCTCTGTACATGGCGTTTTTCCCCGCATCCCACGGCCGGAGCACAGTTTAAATGGACCGCCACGCTTTGAGCATCACAAGCCTATGGGGGTTCGTGTGGTTTGCTCTTATTTGGGCAGCACACTGGTCACAGGCCCCAGAGGTAAATATCTGAAAGAATCTCCAAAAGGTATTAGAGGGAGATGTAACCTCTAAGTGGCCCATCCATTTGGAGGCTCTCCATTAAATGTCTTATCTTATTAAAAGTCTGAAAAGGAACTCAACCATCAGGGGTCCAGCTAATGCTCAGCCCCGGAGAGAGGACCCATTATAGACAGTTTTATATATATATATTATTTTTATTTTTTATATATATTAATAATGTGATTTTTTTTTTCTAACCTTGCGATTCCATTAGCCAATGTATTTCCTTTGCCCGTCACACATGTCAATGGAAGCCCTAAAAGGCAATATAAAAAAGAATGCCTCCATGATGAATTGGTAACCAGAAAAAGTCATTCCGACTTTTTTGTGTTTTGTTTATAAAGTCATGGAGGAATTCACCATGGTGAAACAGCACAATCCCTTATGTGGCTGAAGTGGGTCTCCTTGAGGGACATTAGGGTTTCTGTGAGATTCAAGAGAACATACGGAAGCCCCCTAGAGAGTACAGTGAAAACCTTTGGATCACTTACATCATATGGACGCAACTCGTAGCCGTACACTCAAACGGACAACCTTATTTTTTCTTCATATATACATATATATATATATATATGTGTGTGTGTGTTGCCTTTCAGGGCTTCCATACATGTACTTAACTTTTCTTGCAGCCCAATGTGGAAGTGCACACGGCCGGTGACACAATGTGGGGATCGTAGCCTCGGCATTTGTGTGGACAAAAATAAAATCCCACCACGCTCGCTCGTTTCTCCCGGGAGCTGAGAGCTTCGCTGTATCTCGCTAGAAACAACACAGCACTATCAAAAGGGTAAACCAAAGTGTGCCGACCTGGTTATATGCATCCCTTCCCCGCCTCGCCCACATATTGATCAAGTCGCATCAAAGGGAGCGCTGCATCTCTAATGCAGCTTGGGGCCACTTTCCAAAGAGCTTGCTGCACTTTGATGGGGGATGATGGTATTGGTGTCACAATGCGGAGAGCGCATCTTCTTGTTTTATTTTCTCCCCCCCCCCCCCCCCCCCCCCCCCCCCCCCCCCACCCACCCACGGGCGCGCGGTATAAAGCACAGCATGCCTTTCTCCTGGGAGTAAAAACCTGTGCATTTACATTACCAAGTCCCCCTAAGTACTGTCCTATTCAGTAGGCCTGCAAAGAGTGGTTCTCATTAGCGCCGGGCCGGTCTCGCCGCTCGCCCCATTGTAAGGAGACTCGATGGGCTTTTCAAAGTTGTCTCCCATGATTAGATGCTACCCACTTAGAGGTGTGTTGGCCGTGCCATTGTGTGGTTTGGTTTTGGGACGGCGCACACAGATATAGATAGCATGTCTACACATGAACGCGCACATTTCTGTTACATAAAAGAAACGCCTCTATGTGTGGGAGTGGATCGATGCTCGTATCGATGGCGGCCTCAAGCCGAGCCTGGTTTGGGAGCGTATCGCGTACGCAAAGCTAACGGGTTCCCTTTTCAACACTCACCCCGCTGTAATCATTTTTCCTCCTTATTCTTTCCAGAGAAGAAGCGGCGCAACATGGAGCTGATCCCGCTGACGGCGCGCATGGTGATGACGCACCTGGTCAACCACCTGGGACACCACCCGCTGAGCGGCGGGCCCGCCCTGCTGCACAGCATGGTGAGCGAGAACCACGACAACCCGTTCGTGGAGTCGTCGGAGCTCTCCTCGGAGGTCTTCAAGAGCCCCAACCTGCAGCTGTTTGTCTTCAACGACAGCACGCTGGTGTCCTACCTGCAGATCCCCGCCGAGCCCCCCGCCTCGGCCGGCTGGCCCCCGCACCCCTCCGCCCAGGTGCGCGTCATCGTGCGCGACATCTCGGGCAAGTACTCGTGGGACGGCGCCGTGCTGTACCGCACGGGCCCCGCGGAGGACCCGGCCGACGCTGGCGTCTTCTCCCCTCCGCGGAAAAAGCACTCGCCGACGGAGACCCCCCCGGACCCCGGTCGCCGTTCGATGACGGACTCCGCCTTGTTCGGCTGCTGTGAGGAGCGCGAGCGGGAGGGGGAGGACGAGGACGAGGAGGTGGACATCCTGGACCGGCTCCTGGAGGAGCTGGGCCACACCAGCCCGGAGGTGCTGCCCCACATGCAGCTCAAGCTCAACCAGCCGGCGCCCTCGCCCTGCGGCATGAACCTGGAGCAGGAGGCCTCCATCCTGGAAGCCATCCTGCAGCAGACGGCGCATGAGGAGGAGCAGGTGAGGAGGTGGGACGCCGACGTCAGCGTCCGGGCCGCCTGCCAGAAGGAGCCCGTCCACCAGGAGCCCAAAGCGCCCTTCTACTTCTGCCGGCTTCTGCTCAACGACCTGGGCATGAACTCCTGGGACCGCAGGTAACAGCCCCCACACCTCAGCGCTGTGGGGCAGCGCAGGGAGACGTGTGGGTGGGTGCGAGAGAGGGTGAATAGGGCTGTGAAAGAAAAAAAACAAGACACTATTTCCTTATCCGCCAGCATAACTCGGCAAACTGATTACTTTAGCTAGTGCCGAATAGCATGTACCCCCAACGCTGGCCTGGATGTAGTCTATTAATATTACTTTTGTATCTCTCTCGCTCTGTCTCTCCGCCCTCATTGTCAAAGTGACCCAGCTGTGGACTCGTTACTAAAGCCCCCTGCGAAGGGGGAGAAAGGAAAGCTGTTAAAAGCACGCCAGAGTCTGAAGTCTGTTAATCTCTTCTCCGCGGGGTGAAAAGTGCCCAGCTGTTTTCACTTAGGTCCACCGCGGCGTGTCACATCCTTACAGCGCTTCGCTCCGTAAATTAAAAGCTCACACCTCTTAATGGCGAAGGTGTGGCGTGTACCAGGCCGCGAGGAGATTGCTCTTGGCACCTGGGCCTGCACTTGTTTATCTCAAAGAGCAGAAAGAATAGTGAAGCTGGTACTTAGGAGGCACCTACTTTTCTCTTTTTGCCCCTCCAAAGTTTCCCGGCTGCGTCATGGTTTGGTGTTGTTGGGGTCATGGTGCATTAGGTTTCACCTATTGTGTGTTTGCCTTAACCATTGTCGTTGTCCTTGTTTACAGGAAAAGCTTCCATCTGCTGAAGAAAAACTCCAAGCTCTTGAGGGAGTTGAAGAACTTGGATTCCAGGCAGTGGTAAGAATTATTCCGGACACTGATACTATATGTTTTACTTAATTTTGCAATGGATGTGAGACTTTTTAATATACAAGCTCTAGTTAAAATAAGTCAAATTGCTACGCGTGGTTGTTTATGTTGTTGTCCTTTTATCTACTGTCACCCACTATTGAAGCAGAGGACTGAAGCCTCTCTGAGGATTGGACTACAAGTCCTCAGTGTTTCAATGCAGCAGTAGTGTGTCCTCAACTGCACTGTTGTCTCTTTCAGTATCCCTGCACACCCCTCTGCCTTCTCTTATTCACACACACACACACATCCACGCAGGCGTGTACACACACACACACACGCACACACTCCTGCCTATCACAGCCTCTGAACAACGCTGATCCTTCCCCACGCCACCTAACTGAATCTTCCATTGTAATTTCATCTTTTTCTCTTTCATACAATCCTCCTGTCTCTCTTCTCTACATTTTGCATACTATGTTAAACCTCTCTCGCTCTCTTTCTCTCTCTCTGCCTCTCTCAGTGCAATCAATGGGCACTCCTCTGTGCTAATGAGAGGGACTTATTAAAGAATGCTCTCAGGATTTGGCCTGCTTCTCCCAGATGGTCATACCTGACTGGCTCATAGCAACCTGTGTCCAAGCATGCAAAATGCCCCCAATTTACCCACAGCAACGCTCACCGCCATGGCAACGGAGCATTCGCTGGGAGAGAATTTAGCTTTGGCTCAAATAAATGAATAAATAAATGGTATTTATTTATTTGTCATTCTTTTCTTTATTTAAAGGGACATTAGTTCTGGGGGGGAAAAGCACAAACTTCGCTAGCTCCTCCCGAGACAAGCCCACAGGATGAAAGTGATGAAGGTGCAGGGCTTTAGGTTCAGAGCATTTCAGCATTTAGCATTCTCCTCTGCGTTGGAGTATGACTTCCTGTCATGCATTTAGTTGTTTTGTTTACATTTTTGGTTGTCATTTGTTTCTACAGCCGGGAGACGCACAAGATCGCTGTTTTCTACATCGGAGAAGGGCAAGAGGATAAGTGCTCCATTTTGTCCAACAGTGCAGGCAGTCGGGCCTATGAGGACTTTGTATCCGGACTGGGGTGGGAGGTAATATATACGGAAATTCTTCTCTACTATCATACAAGACTAGATATTGGTTATGGTTTTCTAGTGGAATCTCCTTTTCTCAAAATTCTTTTTTTTTTTGATTTGCAGATATGTTTTGTACTTTTTCTACCTAATTGTAAATTTACAATGAACATCAATGCTTGCCTGATTAAATCCTCTAGTGACTGCTTCTCAAACGAAAATAAATAAATATAAAACATTATCGATATCTGGTTATTTTCTCCAAAATGGCCTTGAATTGAACCATGAAATGTGATTAATTTCTTCAATATCGCTAAAATCTCTGACTCTGCCTACGATGTCCAACCAATCCATCATTTACTCACGCACACACACACACACACACACACACACACACACACACACACACACACACAGACCAGCATCATATTCATACGCATGGACCTCATCTGTGTGCGTTTCACCAGGTGGACCTGGCCACCCACTGCGGCTTCATGGGCGGTCTCCAGAGGAACGGCAGCACAGGCCTGACAGCCCCCTACTACGCTACCTCCAACGTGGAAGCCATCTTCCACGTCTCCACGCGGATGCCCTCCAACTCGGAGGACTGCCTCACCAAGAAGGTACAGCGCTGTTGCCGCGGCACGGCCAGCAACATTAATGCAGTGAGAATTGCAACCGAAATAGCCACTATTTATTTGCCTGTTTGGATGTATTTATCGCTTTGTTTTTAGCCATCCTGGTCATTATCCTGCCCTAATTACCATCACATTGTACGCTACAAGTTGTAATTATTGATGATAAATACATCGCTATTCTTATTGTATGTAGTATTATATTGTTATTATCCCATTTTTATTTTCACCTGGATACTAGATAGATACTCCAGACTATCAGAATGATGCCACTGAAATTGTCAGCATTGCTGTGGTGCTCGCTGTGTGTTATCTAAATTAAGCGCTTTTCTCTGGCTGTGGTGGTGGTGCGGGGGGGAGGGGGTCAAATGCAAAGAAATGGCTTCTCAGCCCTGCCTTGGCTGGGCAGCGTGTCGCTGCAGCCCTGTGCTCCGTGTTAAACTGTGTTCGGGAGGTGTGACTCCAGAGTGCGGGCATTGATTAGTAGCCCTGGCCGGCGCAGGCATGAGGAGTGGAAAAGGTAGCATGCGCGTGAGTGAAGAGAGGCCATGTGCCGCTGCGGTAATGACTGTGATTCCGCTAGCCCCTGGCCCCCCTCCCCCAGTGCGCTGTGACCAGGGCCCGGATTCAGACATTAGCTCCCCCTGCAAGGGCAGGCGCCGGCCCCGGATACCGGCAGGATCCTTTTATCCGATTCCTGGCGGCGCGGCGGGAGCGATCGATTGGGCGTTGCGCTGGGATTCTGAGTCACGCTGCACCGGAGGCAGTTAGCACAGAGAAATGAGCCGCGAGGCCCCTGCCCGTGCCTCCAATCTTCTCATACAGCACCCTGTCGAGCAAGGAAATTCATCAACCTCTCCCTCATATAGCCCCTCACCCCCCCCCCCCCCCCCCCCAATCCCAATCCGACACCCGCAGACAAGACTACACATCCCCCCCCCCCCCCCGCTTCGCCCTCTTCAAAAACACCCTCCCGCTCCTTCCGCCGACCCCATACTGAACCTGTGCTCGTCACCCGCGGAAATTAGTTAGCCGAGTGGAGATTCGATTGTGAGCGGCCGGAGGGAGGCGCTGACGGGCCCGTCTGAAGTGTGCCGCTGGGCCGCTTCCACTCATTTGACCGGGAGCCCCTATAATTGCTCCTGCCTTCTTTGCACAGATCCCAGCACTCGCCGCGGGCCCCGAAAGCAAATTGGCAGGCGGGCGCCATGCATACATGCGGGCTTAAGACCCAGATGGGGGGGGGGGGGGGGGGGGGGGGGGGGGGGGGGGTTGGAGGTGGAATACGGATGAAAAAGAGGCTTAATCTTGTGTCAAGGCAGGATGTTTTCCTGTCAGTATACAAATACAGCTGTGAGTCCAGCAGCTACACACCAGGCCACTGGAAACCAGTAGCTGGATGGGGAGCTTTCATCTGTTTGGACTGAGAGTCCAAAACGAAAACGAAAAAAGATTGGGGGGGGGGGGGGGGGTGGGGTCCAAGCAAAAAGCCGAAAGAATAGAGAAATGGAGGACAGAAAAAACATGCATTCCTCAATCCAATTGTAGGCTTTAGCAGAGAGATGGACCCTGCAACAGCTGCCGTCAGTAATGTGGTTAAAGAGGGACCTGTAGGGTGGGGGTCAGGCCCTGGGAGGTGTGTGTGTGTGTGTGTGTGTGTGTGTGTGTGTGTGTGTGTGTGTGTGTGTGTGTGTGTGTGTGTGTGTGTGTGTGTGTGTGTGTGTGTGTGTGTGTGTGTGTGTGTGTGTGTGTGTGTGTGTGTGTGTGTGTGTGGTGCTTTGGCGACCACCCTCACCACCCTCAGGCACTGAGGCTTAACTGGCTCCACTGTGTTTTTATAAGGAAGAACTTGTGCTCTGGAGACCTTTTGGTCCTCTTTTGTGTGTGTGTGTGTGTGTGTGTGTGTGTGAGAGAGAGAGAGAGAAAGAGAGGGAGAGAGACCCAGTGGCTGGGTGTGAGGTCAAAAAGGGCTAATTGGACAAGAGCCTTTAACTCGGGTCATATTTTATAGGAAAGTCCCGCACGTCGGCGCATGAATAGATTGTTCACGAATGCTAGTGACGAAAGCGCAAGCATCCTCATTAACCCTGCGATTCAAGCCATCCAAATGCTAATACGCTAACTCAAATTAGCAGCCCAGGTTGATTGGCTGCCGCGGATGCATATTCAACATTTTCTGTCAAATCGCCCCATTGACTGACCTGCCCGGGACCTGCTTATCTGCGGACAGACAAACTGAACCCGCAAGCGCCAGCGTAATCAACATGCCGTGGATTTGTTTAACATTACCGTATTACCATAATTAAGGGCTTATAATAGAATGTGCTAATTGCATTTTTGGTGGCGAGGGCATGTTTTCTTAATGGCTCATTAGGCCCACAGTACATTGGCAGATGTTTTTCTCTCCAAGTGGAGGCCCTCTGCAGAGTACCGCAAGATAGGGATGGACTGATAGAGTGGGAATAGCTGGGCCTCTTGCTAGTTAGCCGCCCTTACTCTTCACATAATATAATTTAGCTGTTTACATGCATTTGTTTGGCCCAGAGGAGGGGGTGAGAACGGGTTTGCCCATTTCAAACCCACAACAGTCAATTTCCTGTCTACCCTAAAGTGTATCTTTTTGTCCGGGCCGGCCTCGTGTGTGTGTGTGTGTGTGTGTGTGTGAATAGAGTGGAAATTGGAGGCAATTTGATGTCAAATGGGGAAAGTTAATTGGATTTAAATTATTATGTTTTTAAATGGTCAATTTTGCTGCTTTTTTTTGTGTCCATAATTTAAATTTGTAATGAAAAAGCTTAAAAGGACCGCAAATAAGTCCGAACTATGGATATATTGCATATTAAGACTATTTTATTCAAACTACCTTTCTGATTGAATAGGGAGGAAAAATCCGCCCTGCTCTAGCATCTGTCATCTTACCTTTGGATTAAGAATATGACAATCGCTAAACATGCTTGGAAGGGTTTGTGTTCCTGCTGGATTTACAGTGAACCTCTCCATAGTGCTCCTTACCGCTGCTGTTAACAACTCTGTGGTTTTCATCATGTTGTAACAGGGGAATTCTATATTATCACTCACATTGTGGTGTTTGATTCCATCCTATCGGTTGTTGTTGTTTTTTTTTAAAGTGTGTGTGTGTGTGTGTGTTACAGCTGAGACACCTGGGGAACGACGAGGTCCACATCGTGTGGTCGGAGCACACCAGGGACTACCGACGCGGCATCATCCCCACCGACTTCGGCGACGTGCTGATCATCGTCTACCCCATGAAGAACCACATGTACTTCATCCAAATCATGAAGAAGCCCCAGGTAGGGTCACACGAGTCCACATACAAACTAAATGACAGGAATTTTGAGAAATTACAGGAAATGATTGAGCCAAACAGTTCCGTATGTTATTATTTTCAATTATGTTTTATTTATGTCTCATTTCTTTTTGCATTTCTATTTTATTGATATTCTTTATTTATACAAAGGAGGAATAATGAAATCAACACTTTTACATGCAGAACAATGGTCGTCATTGTTGGACTTGGTTGCAGTCGATTCCTACTCGTCGCCTGGTTGCTGTCTTCCAGAAGCATCCTCTTAGTTTACCGCACTCCTGCAGCCTGTTATTACCCTCACTGTGGGCATGTGCTCTCAGCACTGCTTACGTCCCTGCTTCATCTGGCTTTCATCTTCACCACTCTATAGTAACGCATTGCTGGTCTTCACGGAAAAACAGTGCAATGCCTTTATCTGAGAGGGGCTGGTATCACTATCCCCCCCCCCCCCCCCCCCCCACCCCCCACACCCCACATCTACATTTATTTCTAGCATTTACCATCATTTATATGTATTCAGAGAAATGTGTCTGGATACTTGCTCTTGGTTTTCCTATGTTTTTCTCTCAAAGTACCTTGGGTGTCAATCAGTGCTGTAGAGATAATGTTTGTCCTTGACCATGTCCTTCGCTTGCCTCTGCTTTAAGAGATGATCAAGTCACACACAAAAACATCCAGAAGACAATAGGGACCATCTCTGTGTTCAGTGTCCTCTGGTGGATTATCTTTGTGGGGACAGTCTAAACAATAGCTCCAGCCTCCCATCTGAAGGCGGAGCAGGGCTGGGTAAAGCGGGGCTTTGGCGTGGTGCAAGGCAGAACGAGAGCCAGGGCACTGGACAGCCTTGCCTGCTGCCGTTACCTGCCAACCATTCTACGCCAGCGTAGGCATAGATGCCCACCGGCAAGCCAATGCCTTCATTTTCACAAAGTTGGCGTGTGTGACCCTGAATGACGTCACACATGCAAGTTTTGATTTATTTTAGAAAAGGGATACGATTTGATAATTTGTTCAGATATTTGTTGTGTGACTGGATAGTGTTGGTGCATAATGAGTGCTCCTGCTTGGAGGAGACAGCGGGGCCAATTGGAGGGACTTTGACATTCATGTCCACTTCCAGGTCAACGACCATTCAGCTTTTCTTATTAAGGGCCCCCCTCCAATACGCAGGAACAGACGCGTGTGCGCACACAAACACACACACACGCTGCCGCTAAAATGCATATTTCTCCATTGTGTTTGTGCAGTAGTTCAATGTGAGAGCATTGTCTCATATTGATTGTCATTTTAATTTCATTTACCCGCCATTGATTCACATTAGATATGTGTGGTTGTCATGCAAAGTTAGGCAAAATCCAATTTCAACTTGAACCCTGGCCCCAAAAACAGATGGAGGAACATTGCCTCGGAATCAGATTTTTAATCAACCCTGCCCGATTGTAAGTGGACTTAAGTCTGCATTTATGCACTCTGACCAAATTAAAATTTTGATAAATTCTCCGGTTTTGATTGGGGGGAAATCCTCCTGTACTTCTTTTTTTTGTTGCATCTCATCATCTGCTGTTGTGTTTTTTTTTTTTTATCCCTCTCCTTCGCTCTCTTTCCTCTTCGCATCACAGGTTCCTTTCTTTGGACCCTTGTTCAACGGCGCCATTGTGACTGGAGCGCTGCTGCCCAGCGTGGTGCGGGCCACCTGTATCAATGCCAGCAGGGCTGTCAAGTCCAGGCTGACTCTCTACCAGAGCTTGTATCCTTCTGCGTCCCGGAGCTTCCCGCCGCGTGACTTCGGGCCTCTGGCTAGAGCGCTGACGGGGGATGGAGGGATCCTGCGGGTGTCATTTGGACTTCTTGCCACCGTTGCTCAGTAACTTGGTGGCAAATGTCCATGTAGCTATTTCGATTTCACACTTTTTCTGCATCGCTTTGTAGCGTCTTTATTTTAGAAATCTCCCATTATTACCAGAAAAGTTGTGAAGAGTTTGAGTTTTAAATATATATTTAAATACTATGTATTTGGCTTCCCAGTTTGACACTGTCACACACGTTCTGGTGCGACCAATCTTTGGACATGTGGTCGGCGTATCATGTAGGCCAGGGTGCACGGCTGAATGCTGACACTGATTATTATGGGCTGGCTCATTTACATACAGCTATCGGAGCGAGCCTGGAGTAACATGTGTAGTGCTGTTTTCGTTTGGCTTCTTTTTTGGGGGGTGGGGGGAACCACTGATAATGTGTCATCATCCATCATTGATGTTTTATGAAACAGACTATGCATAGCTGAAATGCAAACGGCATGCATAGACACACACACACACACACACACATCCCTCCACTCGCCCATCCAGCCCTGTGCTGTTAAACGCCTGACTCCAGCTGTAGTTGTCAGTTGGTTTAAAGGGAGCGTAATCACCAATGGAGATGAATTAGCATTTGAATGCCGGGAGCACCATGGCGGGGGAGGGTTGGAGGGGTGTGGGTCGAGGCAGGGAGGCAAGGAAGGAAGGAGGGAGGGAGGGAGAGAGGGTGGGGGGGGGGCTTTCCCCTGGAGGGAGAAACCTGATCTCCCATAATGCCCCTGCTCCTCCTTGGACAGCATGTACAGCACCGCCTCATCCGAACCACACTGTCACTCGGGCCGTTTCTATAGAAACCAACCTCCCTCCTCACTCCCACAAGGAGGTTCCATTTGGCCGCGTGACGAGCATCCATTGTTCAGAGGACGGTACCACACTGTGAGTTTACCAAGAGTTGTAAGATAGTAGAGGAAAAGTGGTTTGCCGGACCAGTAACCCTGATCATACCGATGTGGCTAGGATCTACGTATACCTTATTTACACGATTGTTTTTTATGTGTATTTTACCTTTATTTAACCAGGAGAGTCCCATTAAGAATCTCTTTTTTCCACTGGGACCGGAATTTGGTTGATTTAGACCTAATTGTTGTTTAACTTTGCTCTCCGTCTTACACTTTGTGTTTGTGTGTGTGTGCCTGTGCGTGTGTGAGCATAAGCATCTAGGCCTGTCTGTGTGTGCGTTTTTGAAAGTACCATCACTGCTGGGCCCTACACTTCCCCCACCACCACCTCCTATATGGGACTTTGCCTGTGTGTCCCTCGAGGCGTTCTGAGTGACAGATGTCTGTTACCCGACGCCAAGTGTATAACCCCGGGGGGAGGGAGGGTGGGGTGTAAAGGCTTGCTTGCCTGCTACTGAGAGCCTTTGGGTGGGATAAATGGAATTTGGGGGGGGGGGGGGGCATGTGATGCTCTGTATTCAAGGCAGTTTTGCGGTCCTTCCCTGGAGCCAGTGGCAGGGCCATGAGCCATGCTAATAGAGCCTTACCTGGCATTCCTCAGCATCAGACGGCACAGGGATGTGATCTATGAGAGGAGATAAGCTCCGGCTCTGGAGAACTGCCTCTGATAGGCTGCCAACCTGCACCCTATCCCTGTCCCATGCGCAGACGCACGCACGCATCCACACACACACAAACACACACACCCGCACACAGATACACGCACACACACAGATACACACACACGCACACAACACACACACACACACTCACGCACACACAGATACACGCACACACACAGATACACACACACACAGATATATACACACACACACACAGATATACACACACACACACACACTGATACACAAACACACACAGATACAAACACCCACACAGACACACACACACACACACAGATATACACACACACTGATACACAAACACACACAGATACAAACACCCACACAGACACACACACACACACTCACCCACACAGAGACACACACACACACACACACCCGCTCGCATACGCTGGAGATAAATGGACTCGCTAAGCTGAGCCTACTGCCAGCATGGGTGTCTGTCTGTCTGTCTGTCTGTCTGCGGGCTCCTTGGCTAGAGGGGCCAGGGAGATGAATGTCCGCATGAGGGAATGCCCACACCAGCCTGGGGGGCATTTAGAGTTTGGTTTTTTTCCCCCCGCAGACACACCGACCGAGTCCTGACAGGGGCGTACGGAGGGGTTTGAGATGCCACTGTCGTGGGGCCGATTTCATGAGAGTTGGAGGAATCGCAGATTGCTCTTGATGACTCAGCTTAGCGTGTTATTCCAGGAGAGCCGTCGCGGCCGAGCGCAGAGGGACGAACAGAAGTCCGACCTGCAGGTGCACTCGAATGTGTTTCTCTTTCATTTTTTCTATGCGTGGGTGCGTGTCTGTATGTGTGTGCGTGTGTGTGCATGTGTGGTTATGTGTCTGTGTTAAAGAAAAAAACAAAGTGAAAATCCTCATCTCCCCCCCCCACCCCCTTCCTTCACAATGCTCTTGCCATCCGCAATCTGCTCTCCGCCGGCGAGGCCACTCTCCAAGGTAATTAGTTGAATATTTCTTCAAAGAGAGGCTATATGACCCCGGTGTGTCCAGATAAAAGGCCGGCGTGGTGCTGCGGCTCTCCCCCGCTCCGCCACAGGGCTGGAGAGGGTTCCAGCAGCCTGGCGCAGGCCTAGTGGCAGCCCTCCACCTAATTGGATTTGGTATTGAAAAATGACCACCAGCCACATTGCTCCAGCATCCGCACACACAAACACAGGCTTATACGAGGGCTTTTCAGAAAGAAAGACTTTCTCTCTCTCGCTCTCTCTCTTCACCTCTCTTGCTCTCTCTCTCTTCACCTCTCTTGCTCTCTCTCTCCACCTCTCTTGCTCTCTCTCTCTTCACCTCTCTTGCTCTTTCTCTCTCCACCTCTCTCTCTCTCTCTCTCTCCACCTCTCTTGCTCTCTCCACCGCTCATGCTCTCTCTCCACCTCTCTTGCTCTCTCTCTCTCTTTCTTTCTATCTCTCTCTCTCTCTCTCTCAATCTCCTTACCTCCTGCTCTTGTTTTGCGATATCTGTACGGTAGTCTCAAGTCTGTGTTCTTCCTCTTCTCCTACTGCCTTTTGGTTAGAATTGCATCCAATCGGTGTGTGCATGCGTGTATGTGGGTGATGCCCCTAGTCTCGTAGACAGCGGACTCTTGGGAGTGCACTCGTAAAGTATCCTCCATAATTAATCAGCCTGATGGGGAGGACCAGCTGTCCTGGCGTGGTGTGGCTAACTTTATTGTCTGTGTCCATCCTTCAGTCCGTCCTTCAGCTGTGCATTCCCATTGTACCTTTATGAAGAATAAACAAAGAGAAACTATTCCCACAGTGTTGACACTCTCCTCTGGTTTTGTGTGTCATTTCGTCACACATGACCAGTGTGTGATATCCAGCCGTGTATTATGTATCAGACCCACACCGGATGGCTTGTCTTGTGTCCCTGCTGTCCCCGTGCAGCCACACCTCACAAAAATGTCCTCATCCATTGGCCACCTCACCTTTCCCTCTGCTCTGACCAGGCAGTTGTGTTTGATGTGCCATCCGTCACTCCGTGTAAAGTGGGTTTTTGTAAGGAGAGGAAACGAGTGTGTGTGTGTGTGTGTGTGTGTGTGTGTGTGTGTGTGTGTGTGAGAGAGAGGGGTAGCAGCTTCTAATAGGTGAGACAGAGCAGGACTGACCTTGATTTGTAGACGCAGCCTCCCTGCCTGAGAGAATCAATAGCTTTTGCACGCTGCCCTTATTCCCCATCCTCTGCTTTTACACACACACACGTACATGTAGCACACACCATCTCTCTCTCACTTACACACAGTCACACAGATTCATCTCCAGGCAGCAATCAATAGCTATAATCTGTTTCTGCCAATGGCCAGTCATGCGAGCTAGGCTTTTAGTTGTGTGTGTGTGTGTGTGTGTGTGCAGCAACAGAAGGCTGTAGGAGAAAGGCCTTATCGTGTCAGAAGAGCCCAGAAAGCTGTCCCCTGAAGTCTGTCATGCCCGCCCCCCTCCCTCTCCAACCCCACCCCTTTGCCTCTACTGAGCATGCCCGCAACCTGCCAGCTCCACAAGCATGGTCAGACCGCCTTCAACTGTTTAATGTGCATTTGAGTGACCAAAAATGCATTTTATTTATTTTACCCCTTTTTATGTTCATTACCGGTGGCTGCCATTCCAAGGCGTGGCCACCATCGCTGTGTGAAGTCATAGAAGCCATGTTCTCACACCCCCGCAGAGCTACTTATTATGCCGGATCTTGGGTCAGAGCAACAGCGTGTGTGTGATTATTGTATTTTTTGCATGTATATATACAATAAGCTGCAACACCTATGGGGAGAGGGAAGTGTGTGTGTGTGTGTGTGTGCGTGTGCGTGCCCCATAGGGTGTTATGAATAGGCTCTGCCATGTTACTGTTGTCTCGCGTGCATTATTTAGCATGGCTGATAGGTCTAATTTGCCAGCTGTTGTACAATAACTGTCAGCACTCTCATGGATAACACTCAGTGGTCCGTAGCGCCGCGACACCCAGGGCTCGGTCAAGCGCAGTGTGATGCCCAGCCAATCAGTATCTCGCTGAGGGGGGGGGGGGGGGGGGGGGGGGGGGGGTGCTGTGTCTGCTGGGATGAACCTCAACTAGCCAACTTCCTCTTTATGGAAATCCTTGCAGGGGTGTTGCCCAAAAGCGCCTTTTTTTCCCAGTGTCCCTCAGTGGGAAGGATGGAGAGGAGGAGAGGCTAGTGCGCGTGACACATTTGTGCGTCGCAGCATCTCTGCGTGGAAAGTGTTTATTAACAACAGTGTTGTGGTTATGAGGATATGGGTCAATGGGCCGGGGAGGAGTCTTGGGTTTGGCTCAGAGGTGTCGGAGGTTTGCCAGTGTAGACTGGATGTGGACAGGCAGTGGCTTTGATGGAGGGAGCGGTCTGCGCAGTAGTGAGGAAGGGGCTACAAAGGGGAGGGGTGGGGGGGGGGGGGGGTCACAAGTTCCCCCACTGAATGTTTTAACCTAATCCCATTATCAGTGTAGCGCACAGCCTTCCCTCTCTACCCCCTTCGCTTCCCCCCCCCCCCACTCTGTCTCCAGCTGACCAGCTGTTCACGCCGAGCTTCACCACAATGTCCGATGTGTTCAGATCACTGTGAGTACCCCCCCCCCCCATTCACCACACACACACACTCGGAATCCATGCACAAGCAGAGTAATGGACAGCTCCACTTCTGGGGGCTCTGGGGGGGGGGGGTGGGGGGGGGGGGGAATTGGATTTTGAGTTGTAGTCAAGGGAGTTAATGGTGTGTGTGTGTGTGTGTGTGTGTGTGTGTAGGGGTGCAAATGGGGAGGAGGAAGAGGGGGGCGGGGGGGGCCTGTCAAACCCAGAGTCCTGACTCAGGAGGCAGTCCAGCTCGGATGGCATATGGTGTCTAGCTTCATACAAAAGTATTGTTACCCCTCTCTCTCTCTTTCTCTTCTCTCTCTCCTTCTCTTCTCTATCTCTCTCTTTCTCTCTCTCTCTCTCTCTCTCTCTCTCTCTCTCTCTCTCTCTCTCTCTCTCTCTCTCTCTCTCTCTCTCTCTCTCTCTCTCTCTCTCTCTCTCTCTCTCTCTCTCTCTCCCTCTCTGTCTCCACCCACCCACTCTCTTTCTCCCGTCCCCTGCTGCTAATGCAGAATGACTCATAGCATTACTCTTTTTTTTTTTTTACTATCCCCCTCACCCCCCCCCCCCCCCCCCCCTTCCTTCTCCCATTCCTCCTCCTCCTCTCCCCACCCAGCCTGTAACAAAAGGCGTTCCCAGTGCACTGAAAGCCCTGGGGGCGGCGGCCAGCCTGGGCTGGAAAGCTTTGAGCGGCGTGGGGGCCGGCCGGGCCCCCCTCTTAAACACAGGTAGAGCAGGCGTGGAAGCAGACGGCTGACAGCAGGGACCCTAGGCCCCGCCTGGAACACGCACACACACACACACACACACACACACACACACACACACACACACACACACACACACACACACACACACACACACACACACACACACACTCTGTTGGTGTTAAACTGGTGTGTGTGTGTGTGTGTGTGTTTATGTGCGTTTGCTTCCTCGTTTCTGTGCACGTCTTTGTGTTGTAAATGCCTTCGGCAGAAAAGAGAATACCTGTTTGTGTATGTGCATGTGGGCATTGAACCGGCCGTATGCATCTGAAGCAGCCAGCTCTGCCTTTGTTCATCTTTGGCTACCAACGCAGATGCTGCCCTCTGCATTGCTCATTGGAATTTGCCACTCACACAGCAAACATGATCCTATTTCTTCCCTCTTGGCCATGAAGAGGGAGAAAAAAATAGATATACTTTGCTAGATCATTCCAAAGTCATGATATTTGCCCATATGGTGGTTTCCCATGGGCACAAACACCAGTCTTAACAGAACATGTCTCTACACGAAAAAAAAAAATCATAAATAAATAAAACGGCGTAGCATTTGTGGCCACTCTGTGTAGTTTTTTAACTTGAACCCCGTCCCCCTGCCCCCTTCTATGCGTGCTCCGTCTGTTGAGCCTCCTTGCCTGGCATCTGTCAGTCCCTGCAAAAACAAAGGGCCGCCCCGACAGCTTGGCTTGTTGCTGTTGCGGTTATTGGCAAGAGTGTCAGGTAGCATTACTTGATTAACCTAAAGTGCCTTGAATGCAAGTATAACACGTATTTAAGTATCATTTAAACCCCGATGAGTGAGGTTAGCGCAAGAGCGGGTGACAAACCAGACATGATGCATGGAATATTGAAGGGAGGTATGAACACGAATAGCATAGGTATGTTGATACGAAGTGCTTGGGGCTGATGAAATGAGTAATTTTTTAATTTGAGGGATAATTGGTGGAGGTCATGTGGTGACTCACTGCTGTTATTATGCCAGCCTACACCTGTTATTAAAAGTCCTCGGTGCCGAACGGTTGTGAAACGGTTGTTTTTCCACCTTTGTTTACCAGCCTCTGAAAAATGGATCCTCTTCAGCTGTTTTCAGGCACACCAAAGTGACACTGTTAGTCACTGTCAGGCGGAAGCATCAGACAACAATGCATCTTTATTTTTCAAATCCTATTTGTTTTGTTTTTGAGTCAATTAAATGAAAAGAAATTAAAAAATGTTAATTGAATCCTAACCTGGATATGTTTAGCGGTGATGCATTAACATTCTATGAAAGGACTATGAAAGGGCATTCTATAAAAGCACAGAAGAACAGCATGGGATCCACATTACAGAAATGACCAAATAATTAACAAACGCATGCAATGTCCTGCCTTAACTCTGCACTACCATCCGTCCATCACCCATATCTCCTCCTGACCCCAGTGACGCCCATGGTCTAGCTGTCAGCTCACCCTCAGTGGTGGGACGTGCCTCTGTCTTGGACGGCACTGAAGTGATGGCTCTTTAAGTGAGTGAGTGTGTGTGTGTGTGTGTGGAGAAAATAAAAACTCCTGTCTTTCTACTCCACCCCAAACACACACACACACGCGCACACATACACACATACACACACACACATCCACATAACCATACACGCACACACACACACACACACATAATGGGTGTGTGCACATTGATTAGTTGTGTTTTGTTTCCCCCCCCTCTTTTGTCTTTGGGGTTCTTGAAGGGAGGGTTAATGAGCATTTCTGGCACACTAGAGCACTTGGAATCCCAGGATAAATGGGAATAATTCTGTTTTGTTTTGCAATAGGCTTGGCAGAGATGTGGAGCCTCATGCCCAGCGTGCGTGTGAGCAAGAGCGAGGGTAGAATATGTGGATTTGTTTTGTCATGGCTGAATGGGCGAGGGTGTGGGGCGACGTAGCAGCTTCTCAGCACTGCTGGTCCGTCATTGCTATTCAGAATGAGGGAATCTGAATCACTCAAACAGTTGGTCCCTCCCCGTCCAGCTTCCAGCCGTCTCAGCAAACTCTTCTCCTTCGAGTTGTCATCCTCTTCTCCTCCTCTGCCATGCAAATTCTCTCTCTCTCTCTCTCTCTCTCTCTCTCTCTCTCTCTCTCTCTCTCTCTCTCTCTCTCTCTCTCTCTCTCTCTCTCTCTCTCTCTCTCTCTCTCTCTCTCTCTCTCTCTCTCTCCATCACTGGCTCCCTCTATCGCTCTTGTCGCGATTCAACGGACGGCCCTTTGTCCAGCCCACGCCGCTGCGGCCGTTTTCTTTTTTTTGTGCTCTTATCCGACTGCTAATCGGCATGGTCGTGTGCCTGTGTTGGGAGACCATATTTCACGCTCGGCTCCCCTTTGTTTGGCACACCGTCCCCGATAAGAATCCCAATTCTAGGACCTCTCTGATATTGAAATCGGACAGCGGCGTGGAAAGACCCTTCAATCATCCATTATCTGTGCTCCAGTGATTACCATTCAATCTCCCGGCCCTGGGCTCCTCATCAGTGGCTCCCCTGAACAGAGGCTCCCCCCCCCCCCCCTTGAAACTGCCAACAGCCCCCCATCTCACCCCCCCCCCCTCACCCCCGCCGCTGTTTCACATTCAAGCATATCCACAGATATTTCTGACGCCGGCCGGAGACGGTGTTGAATGCTGCTGGGAAATGTCATCAAAATGTCACTCAGCGTTTTCCCCTGGAATCTCTCGCCGTCTGATGTGGCCTGAGGTTTTGGGGGACTCTTTTGTAGAGGACACCTTGTGACATTATTGGTTTCTTTGTCCGTAAATGCCCGTTCGTTTTTCCACTTCCTTTTTATGATAATGAGAGGAGAATTTGATTTTTTTTTTCCCTCTCTCCGTCTAAAGAAGGCCATGTTGCTTTTAATGTCACAGACTTAATTGGCTGTTTTTAAGAAGGGAACGGTTGATTATTTATAAGTTGCACGTTAATGTCTCTTTAAACAGTTCAAAGGCAGTGTCTGCTCCTTCTCTGGCCCGTGTCCATTGTTCTCCCTTTAAAGGGGCCCCTTGTGCCCCTGCAGCATTTGCATTTTTGCACTAAATGGAATTTTATGCATTGAGAGGCAAGGCAAAACAAAGCCATAACAAAAACAAAAACACACTGAAGTGTGCATCGCTGCGCATTGTGCGCTGCTTCTTGCAGAACGCACCCTTTGATGTGTTAATACTGATAGTCTGTGTTCCATTGTCAAGTGCTGGTCGTGGCTGGACGAGAAGCACTAAGGAACATTGGCCAGGTCTGTCTGTATCTGTCCAGCGTCACCGGCGCTGCTGCGCTCCGCATGTTTGATGTCGGAGAGGGAAAAAAAGTGTTTTAGAAACTGCCAACTATTTCAACAGATCCCCCCGTTAATCAGCTCAAGACGTGTAACCCTCTTAGCACGGCCGGCTTTGCACTACCATATCATAACATTAGAGTTAGCGCACAGTCACATGTGATTAGCGTCTCAGCTGTAATTGTTTTTTTATTTGTCCTCTTTTTTTTGTGTGCGATTTCTTCGCGTTTCTGCTTGAATTGTAGGACATTCTTTGTCTGTGAGTTCCACTTGTCCTACGAGCTGTGGTGGGACTGAATTTAATTTTTTTTAACGGCTTTCACCACCTTTTGTTTTATGTGGTGTGCACACCTTCATTAGCTATGTATAGCCTCTAATTACTATTGATGAGACTGCAGCAGATTTGGGTACAAATCTATAGCTTTTGTTATTCTAATGAACATTATTTACCCTCAGATCTCCCAGCCAGGGGGCTTTGGAATGGGGGGCATTGTGCGGTCTGATATAGCCAGCGCCGCTCCAACTACACCCACTTGTTTTTGTATCTGCCGACTTTGACAAAATCCAGTCTCTCTCCCCGCTGCCCACCCCCCCCCCCCCCCCCCCCCTCCCACCCCCTCCCACCCCCACTCCCATTGTCACCCGTCTGCCTGGATGTATAGCACTTCCCGCTCCTCCATCTGTTTTTGTGCGCCCATGAAAAGGCTCCATTATAATCTGCAGGATGCACAGTGGGCGTGCCGTTGGGCGGCGCGCTGGCCAATCGGGCGCCGAGCCTTGAAACCTCAGGCCGCAAATCTGAGGGGCCCTCAGACGTCCGCCCCGGTCCACCCGCCATTTGATTATGTGGGCTCCCTCTCCAAGTTTGAACAATTTGAGGCAAGTCGAACACGTTTTTAAGAACAACATTGTCTCCGTCCTCCGCGTTCTCCGTGAAAGCTTGGCAGGCTGAATGGGGTTCCATGCAGGCCCATTGGGCAACGGCAGGCTCCTGATTAACCCTGGAGTGACTAGCTAATGTCATTGAAGGAGGGCCACCTGGCCATGAGACTGTACAGTCAGCTGCTTCTGAAGGACCAGAATGGGAGAAGACCAGGTGTTGGGCTGCAGCCCCCCTAATTGTTGCCATGTAATAGCCTGCTTCACTGCACAATACAGCCCCGGGGCGAGGATTAGGAAAAAGCTGTTGCCAACACATAAGTCTATTTTCTTTCTTGCCTATGGTTGTGCAAGGGCGAGTGTGTGTGTGTGTGTCTCTCTCTCTCTGTCTGTGTGTGAGAGAGAGATTAAATATTCCCTTTTGTCATTGTTGAGATCCCTTGTGATAATTAAGGTAGAGGGAGCTGAGCCCCAGTCTGAGGGCATCTCCTGGCCCCCATCACCCAACCCATCTCACCCCCCCAAGGCATGTTCCACCACCATAAGCCCCCTATCAGGAAAAATGGAAGCCTGAGATGTGAGAAAAACAGGAAGAGATAAGAAGAAATTAATGGCAGACAGGAAATGACATTAAAACTGCTGTTACTATTTCCTTGCCTGATGGCGCCCCTCTCACGGGCTTCTCCAGGGGAGTGGAGAATCAATCTGTTTGAAACTAAGAACAGGGAGGAGAAAATAATCTTGTGGCAGTCATCTCTGCGTCCGTCATGAGCCACAGTCATTTATTCAGTGTGCACTCTGCCAACATGCAGCTATTCAGTCATCATTTTAATTTCCAGCGTATGGGCGAATTCATCTGGAGTACAAATTGGCCCAACAGTGCTCTCTGCATATGTAATTTTAGGATAAGAGCTTGGTCTTTATGAGGAGCATAATGGATTTGATTGAAATATGACTAAAATGTGGTTCTGGGGGCAAATGAATACACTGTTGCCCCCTTGGAAACTAACCCTCTGTTCCCCCGAGCATTCATGGCCACTGTGATCATATATAACCCTGCGTTCATCATTAGCATTTTCGCTAAATGCCTGGCCTTCCTGCTTTCGGCCAGACAACTTAATTGGAGCGATGAGACTGATGAACAAGAGGAAGTGTCGGCAGTACGTCTCGGGCGGCGAAGTGGATGGAGGTGCGCCGCGGCTTTTCCGCGCCCTACTCTCATTCTGCCCTCGCATGCCGTGGAGCATCATTAAAATTGCAGAGGCCATGGGCCGTTTAGCTTAAATATTTAATTGGTGCTTGTCTGGTGAGCGTTAACATAGGGTTAAAAGAAATCAGGGGGAGGGCTTTCAGCCTGACCGCGACTTGGCCTGCTCCTCGGGCGATTACGGTGTCAAGAGTGTATTGTGCAGTGTAAAATGGTCTGTAGTTTAACTCCTGTTCTACTAGAGCTATGCAGGTTGATATGAAAAAAAAGATATGCCAAAGATTGATTATGTTCTTCCTTGTTCAATCGATTCAATGGATATTCATTATTAGTAGACCTTTGCTTTCCTGTCAAATTCTGGATAGTTGGCTTCACGTCTGATAATCACAAATCGATTGTTTAAACGATTAACTTAATTGGTACTTAATTGATAGTGACAAACAGAAACCAATAAAGACAAGGTATTAACCTAGATTATCTACATCTAACGTGAGTTGGGTCTTGTCTTCCTGGCCAACATAGCAAGCCGAGCAGAGCATCTTGGTGATCTGTAGCACCTAGCCAGTCACACCAGTGTATCTGTTCATTTTCATCCTCAGCAGCCTTTTGTGGCTCATCGTATTATGACTTTCTGTTAATGCGCAGCAGAGAGGACTGGCTGACTGTAAGGGTTCTGTGTTTGATTAATCATGTCTGTCCATTGTGCTTCACATCTGAGGCCGCACCGTTAGTGCTCATCAATGGAGACATGGGCTCCTTTGAAAAGGAGATCGGTAACAGACACACCGCTCAACAGAATGCATCGCCCACCCACCCACCCCCCAATGTCCTTAATTACATTCATGTTTTGTCTACTGAATCACACTGCAACAAATTTTCTTTTTCTGATGTTACCGGGAAGGAATTTGTTGATGGCTCATTGCTTGTATCCATATCCATAGACAATGCTATAAACCTACATGAATGGCCATCGCCGGTGCAGTATATCTGGTCTATTATCAACATTGGCTGTGTTGAAGGTGCTCGCCTCATGATTTGTTGTGGAGTGCTAATCGATATTTAGTGCCCCCTGGGGGACGGGTGGGCTCCCAGGGGCCTGGCATTCGAGAAAAAATAGGTAACTTTACTTCCACCAGTCGCCCCATAAATCTCCAGGTCATGCCAGCCGGCAGACATTCAAAAAGATGCGTCTGCAACCGTCGTCAAACCTGAAATCACTGATGGGCAGGGATGATGTCACAGGTCACAGCGCTGATGTCACCGCCGTAAATCCCCTGTTCCCCCCCCCCCTGTCCCCCTATGACTGAATCCCCAGATGGACGGTGTCAGAGGTGGGAACGCGAGACGCTGGTACTTGGGGAGGTGGAGTGGGGGGGACTCAGCCTCATGAGGTGTCATTAACCTGGGCTTACGGTCCGACCGGATTTCTTTTGGTGCGCTGGTGGGGGAGGGGCCGTGAGAACACCTGCTTCCTGAACCTGCTCCTAATTAGGCTACTTGTTATAACTCGGTGAAAAGCCCCATTGCTACCAGGGCCTGTGTGTATACGTCTATGGAGCGCACCGAAACACACACGCACACTGACGGAACAGGACATACAAACACCTAGACTTGAAAGCTTGCTATTTTGCTGCTGCATCTGCTGCAAAAAAAATAATAATGAGACACCAGGGTTTACGTAGCTTCAATAGTCAATGGAAATGGCAGGCATTCACACACACACACACACACACACACACACACACATCTTACTCGTGTGCGTTTCCACTACTCTACGTAGCCTCGTCTCTTAAGCCTTCCTGATTGGTTGTTTGTCTTGAAGCTTAATTTATTGCAACACCTGCCACTCCTTCTCGGTCTTCGAGTGTCATAGATGGAGTCATTCCTTCTTCTTCTTTTTTTTTGTTACTTACTTTTTCTGTCTACCTGTGTCTCCCTCCCTCCCTCCCTCCCTCCCTCGCACTGTTTCTCATAATCACCTCACACCTCCAAAGCCCTTCCGCTGAGACGAGCTTCACACCTTGGCCCGCGCTGTGACAACAGGTATTGCTGGATCTCACCGCCCAGCCTCGCGCCAATCAACACCTGTCCTCCTTTTCCATCCTTCTTTTTCCTCCTTTCTTCCCCTGCTTTCTGTCTCTATCTCTATCCATCACGCCATCACCCCATCTCCCCCCGCCCCCATCCAGCTTTTGCTCGATACAGTTGTTTCACTCGTTTTTTGGGGGGTTTTCCTATTGATCCTCCTTTCCATTTCCCGCTCTGTAGATTTGCCATTATTCGATCTGCTGCCATTTTTCCTTTTTTTTTCTTCCCATATTGAATGACCACACTTTGTTCACATCGCTGACTCCCAGAAACGACAACATCTTCCAGCGATGTCACACCACGCTGCGTTGCATCACCGTCATTAATCACACGATTGGACAGTGGAGTTGCTGGTGGAACAGTGTGCTGTGTCTCTCAATCTCAGACTTTTACTCTTTATAGCCTGGCTTTCCCATACTGTAAGGAGGATTTACCCCAATTACACGATCAAAATCCCAACGTTTAGTCATTTATTTACTTATGTATTAAAAAATGTAAAGACGACGCCTTCAAATGCCACCCCTGTGGAGCCATAATCACAGGCAGCAGACAAATTAGATTTTGGCTTTGAAGGAAGATACAAAAGTGTGCGCTTCAGCTCAAAGCCAATGCCACGCTTTCACACAGAACATAGCAGCCATGCGCCATAGCCTGCCTCTGCTTTTCTTCAACTCGGCTCTCGATGGCACCCCTAAACCAACCCACTCCCCCTCCCCCCCTCCCCAATCCTTTTTTTTTTTTTTTCTAACTGGCCAATTATGGGCCTGCTGGGAGTCAATGTGGCTGCGAGCTACTCCTGGACTCTTGTACTCACCAAGGTCAAGCTGATTGGCCCAGGTTAATTGACAGATGTGGGGGCCTACGGAGTAGAGCAAAGGGGGTGGGAGGAAGGGGGAGGGTTTGGAGAGGAGGGGAGGGGGAGCAGGGTGGGTCAAGCACCTAGAGGCACCCTCCACCTCGTCTCTAAACTGTCCCCTCTTCACCACGAGAGGCTCTTTTTAGCACAGGCTTCTACAAACAGGATTAACCTTGGCCGTGGCTCCTGGGTCTGACTAGCTGCAGGAGTGCTTCCCCCCCCCCCCCGGCCTCGCTAATCTTTCTTCTTTGGTAGAAACTTTGCAATGTGGGTGTCGATATGTCGTCGAATATATATAAAGTTTTTTTTTTCCTATTGTAAGTAATAGCATGGATTTGTGTCTTCAGATGACAGAGATGAACCCTCATCGCCCGCAGTATGCAGTAGACATTGTTTTACTGACTTCAAACGGCGTGCCCCCCCCCCCAACGTGTTGAGCGACCGTGCTGAACCTTCACAGCACCATTTCAAACGCTCTGCCTTCAAAAGTTTGTAATATCTCAATCTCGTGTGTCGTGTTCTTGGGAGACTCCGCGGTCGTTCCGCGGGGCGGTGATCCTCCCAAGTCCTCCGGGGAACAATGACCTCTGGGGCTTTAGAGATGGCTAAATGGCCCCCGGGACAGGGGTCTGACGCACTGCATGGCTAATCTGCCCCCCATGAGGACCCCACATTCGGCTGCCCTATCTGCAGATGACTTCAGCCGTGTGTGTGTGTGTGTGTGTGTGTGTGTGTGTTCTCAATACTTATTTCCAACGTGAGTGTAGAAACAACAGAGTGTGAGTTATTGGGTAACCCGCCCAACCATCCCATCCACCTTTTAGTGTGAATAAATCAACACGGAGTCGGTCCTAGCGGCAGATATATGCAAACACATTTTCTGGTGGCTAAGGGTTTCTTTGTGTGTGTGTATGTGTGTGTGGGATTGTACAAAGAGAGTGTGTGTGTGTGTGTGTGTGTGTGTGTGTGTGTGTGTGTGAGAGAGAGAGTTGTGTACGGGTCAGGGGGCAGAAGTGGTGTGAAGTCTGCCTGGAGTGGGGGGTGTGGGGGGGGGGGGAGCACAAAGAGAGGGGACTGGCCGGTGTGGCCCGGCTGAGGATCCTACTCTCTGGAGGGGCACTGGTTCAAGGGTCAAACCAGGCCCTTTTAGGATGTGTGTGTGTGAGGGGGTCACCTTTATGTTTGTATGTGCAGAAATGGCTACTAATTATACATTGTGTGTGTGTGTGTGTTTGGGTGGGGTAACCAGTTGACTAGCATTTTCACTCTAGGTCCCTGTAGAGCAAGACAGGGAAGAGAAGTAAAGAGTGAGAGTTAGAGGTAAAGAGAGAGAGAGGTGTGTGTGTGTGTGTGTGTGTGTGTGTTTATGTAGAGAGAGAGGGAGTTGATGAGGACGGAACAGATGAGTGGTGCTGTTGGTGGCGGTTGGGTTCCTGCAGGGCTGGAGCAGCCTGCTAATGAAGAGCCATCTGAGGCCTCCATTCACCTTGAGCATGGGCCACTGCTGCTGCCCTGACCTTGGCTTTGATCCACAAAGATGCTTGACCCCCATGCCTCCCTTCCCCCCCCCCCCCCCCCCCCCCCCCCCCCCCCCCCCCCGCCGCCATCTGGACAACACGCACATGCTCACACACATGCATGTGTATGCATAGATGCCCCGCCCCCCCCCCCACACACACACACACACACACATAGATATGCTGACCCACGTATGTGGAAGTACGTACACTTACATGTGCATACACAAGTGGGATGTTGGTGTTTGTTCTGCTACACGCACGCACACACACACGCGCACATATTTCTACAAAGAAACATTTTGCTAGAATTTTACTGAATTCATCTTTGGAAATGGAATTTGTCACCATGTGTTTTTTTATTTTATTAAACTTGATGAATAGTTGCCATTACAGACATGGACTTTGATAACAAGCAGACATACATACACACACACACAACCACTGAGCAGCACAGTCATTTTCAACAGTAGCACTGCAGAGGCAAAATAATGGGAAGGGTAACAACCTTTTGGGATTGGGAAAAGCCTTACCAAATGCTAATGTTTTCTCTCGGGGGGTCGGATTGGAATTGCGCTCTAATAATTTATTTCCACCACTTGTAGTCTCTGAATTTCATTCAAAATGTTCCGGTCGGTTGGGTCACGTCAAAGCGAGCCTTCAGACCGCCACAACCAACACGTCCACCTCCACCACCACCACCAGCACCACCACCTCTAGACCTGAACAGTAGACATGCTCCGTAGACCGTCCCACCCTTTCTCCCCTCGCTTCCTCTAATGGGAACGCAGCGGCTCGTAGCGCTTTTGCAGGGCCCGTTCTTTTTCCGGCAATTCCCAGAGTGGGTTGGAACACGCTCTGGCTGTCTGCTCTCCCTGTTGCTTGGCAGCTGTAAATGACAGTTATCCCACAGATGAATTGGGCAGTGGTTTATTAGTGGGGGGGGGGGGGGGGGGGGGGGGGGGGGGGGGGGGGGGGGGGGGGGGGGGGGGGGGGGGGGTTGAGAGAACATCAACATCATTACCCAGCTCTCCTCTGTTATCCTGAGGCAGGAATCTTGATTTGAGGACAAAACTGTTTGAGTTTAGTGCACCGATCCATCGGACTGATAACAGTGGTTAGGATCAACAGCGGCCTTCGCGTTGTTTAGTTGCTTGATCGCGGATAGTGGACTAGGACTTATGAAGGACGACACAGCGATGGCCACTGATTCGCCTTTGAGTGAGCAATCTGTACCTCGACTTGTGCGACTGAATCTAGACGAGAAAGCGACCGTCGAGATGCCAAAAGACCCAACTTTTGTTTTCTCGCCCAACTGCCCTCCCGACACACACTTACCCCAACAACCCCCCCCCCCCCCCCCAGACAAAACAACCAGGGAGCCGTGGCTCCCAAAAAGAGAATTTAGTGTCAAAGGGTTTGTGTCTGTGTGACATGTTGCCTTAATATGTGCTCCTGAAATCCAGTCCTTTTTCTGCGTCATTGTCCATTGATTAAGTTACCGTGCATATGCAGGGGGGAACAGGCTGTGCCCATGGCTTAGTAATTAGAGATGAGCAGGAAGATGAGAGAGAGCGCGAGCGAGTCAGACCCCCACCCCCCCCCCCCCTTTTTTTCCCCCCCGGGGTACATTAGGGCCTGATTTCTGTGCAGCAATTTCTACACACGGATAGCATCGCGCATTTACTTAAGTGAGCTGATTATGGCTGTCCCTTCTCTCCCCTGTCTCCAAAATACCTTTTACCCCCACCACCCACCCACCCCTCCACCTCTGTTCCACCTCCACCCAGTGCCCACTGCACCGGTCTACTGACAATGATGGCTACCATGCTTTTCTTTTCCCTCTTTTCTTCACACCCAAGCTTTATGTTGTGTTATGGCATTACGATTCTCTCTCGCTCTCTCGCTCTCTCTCTCTCTCTCTAATGAAGGGGCAGCAGAAGGAAGTAGTGAAGGAGAAACGTGTGTCAGAGAGAGAGAGAGAGAGGGAGAGAGAGCGCGCTTGCTCCAGCTGGAGTCAATATTTGCTTTAGGAATCTCAACAGGACCCCAGTCATCTGCATCTCTGATAATGGACGGCCATATGGCACTGTTGACCCACGCTGTGCTAAAGCTGCCTTTCTCTCTCCCCTACTTCTCTGTTACTCTATCTCATTCTGTCTCTCTTTTTCTCTTATATTTTCCCGCTCTTTCTCCCTGCGAATTCTCTTACTTCTCTCTTCGTCTCATCTGATCTCATCTTCCCCCTACCTTCTACTTTTTAATCCCGGCACATTCTGTCCTCTCCCTTTTAACACCCGTTCTGACCTGCTCACCCCCCCCCCCCCCCACCCCCACTTTACCTCCCACTCATCTGTGAAACCTTGGTTACAACCTGCCATACTGCAGTTGACACAGCTTTTCTTTGTCCCACATCGTTTCCAGAAAGTGACAAGATGGCCGTGATGCACATCCAACCAAGGTGCGAAATCCCCTTCCAGTATGGAGAGGGGAGGACCTACTATTTGCTCATTTGGCCAGATGCTTGTATCCAACAATACGTGCACTGTGATTGCGGAGGCATTAAGGAGCAGATAAGGGCTTTGGAGTTGAACCGAAAACCCTTCCGCAGAGGGTCGAACACCCCTTTCCCCTCCGGTCGTCCTGAATCTCTGACCTCCTGCAGCTACTTCCTGCCTTCTCTCTCTCTCTCTCTCTCTCTCTCTCTCTCTCTCTCATCTCTCTCTCTCTCTCTCTCTCTCTCTCTCTCTCTCTCTCAGCCTCTGACTCTGTCACCCACCCAGCCTCTGACTCTGTCACCCACCCAGCCATCCCCCTTTGCACCGGGTCCCCGGCTCAGGTGCGTGTCTCCCCTGTTTCGCCACGGCTCCTTCCCAGCCATCGGTCACGCCGGGGCTTTTGGCTCCCGGGTGCAGCAACGCGTGCCCAGAGCAAAGGCCTTCTGCCCAGCCGCTGTCTCATCCCATCTTATCTCAGCCCAAAGCAGAGCCTCTCAAGCCCACTCCAGCCTATCTCCTGCAGCCCCATGCCAGAGCTTTGGCGGCTGGATCTTGCACTGATTGACCCTTGGGGGGGGGGGGGGGGGGGGGTGGGTTTACGCCCAGCAAAACTCCACACAGCACATTGCGCAACAGACTTAGCTCATGGCATTGCTATGATAATGATATGATAAAAGCTATTCAAGGTTTCTCTGCCACAGCCTTGCAGCCATTTTCCAGCGTCCTTTTTTTTCTCTCCTCCCTATATCCCCCTCCACCCCCACCCCCACCACCAAACATTCAAAACCCGACCATCCGTCCTGCATGCCGGCTCCTCAGGCTCCACTCGCTGCCTGTCACTCGGAATTTCAAATGGCTCCAATTTTCCCCCTGATGGCACGGAGAAGTGGCAGGCAGCGTGTCGAGGGTGGGGTGGTGTGGTGGTGGTGGTGGTGGTGGTGGGGGGGGGGGACATCGCTGCCTCCAGCAGGGCTTCTATTAGCGAGGACGAGAGGGGCCGGAGCGCCGTGCCTCCATAGGCTCGTTTAGTTGAGTTGTTTATTTCTTTCTTTATTTGGATTCCCTATTTGGCAGCCCCTTTTCTTCGTCCCCTTCGGGAACTGTGTTGGATGCCGATTGTTGATTAGATTGTTGCCATCTCTCTCTCTCTCTCTCGCTCTCTCGCTCTCTCTCTCTCTCTCTCTCTCTCTCTCTCTCTCTCTCTCTCTCTCTCTCTCTCTCTCTCGTATGCACACACACACACACACACACACACACACACACACACACTCGCACACTTCTGGTGTAGAACAATCTCAACTCTCTGGTGCAAATGTATTTTTTTTTGTGTGTGTTTTTTCTTCCTCTGTGAGCACAGATCTGCTACAGCTGCCAACACATGAGCAGTTGTATGGTTGTAGGGGTTTGAATCGATTCTAAAAGAGCCAGATATTCAGTTGATGGTGACACTGATGGACATAGGAATGGTTGGGATGTGTTGCTGAATATTGTGGTTCATCCTGATGGTTCCTTAACTGCCTGTGTCAGCTACGAGGAGCGGGCGCTCTATCTGGAAGCCATCGTCCAGAACCACAGAGAAGTCATGACCTTCGAAGACTTTGCCTCGCAGGTCTTCTCCCCCTCGCCCAGCTACTATCCAATGAGTGGGACAGGTGAGCATTAGACCACGCCCTTCCCGTCCCATCTCTCTCTCTCCCTCCCCGTCCGTTAATCTCTATTATTAGCCGAACTTTCCTGTCTTTACTCTCCACTTCCTGTCCTTCCATGTGAAATTCTCTCTCTCTCTCTCTCTTCTGCGCACCTGTTTGCCCCCCCCCCCCAGCACCTCCTCCTCCTCTCTCCTTTGTCTTCTCCTCTCTCTCTGTCTCTGTCTCTCTTCTTCCTCCAGACCCGAGCTTGCTGATGAATATCAAACGGCTCGCACAGGGCTCTTCACGCTGTTTGTCTGGCTTCAAACACTCTCACACTCTCCTCCACTCCTCTCTTCCTCCAGCCTCCCTCTCTCCCTCCCCCTCCCTCCCTCCCTCCCTCCTTCCCTCCCTCCGCATTCATCTCACCACGTCTCAAACACTAACTGTTTTCCATCCAATTACTCCCCTTATGAATTATGAGAGCCCACTTGGCATGTTTCGGTTGCGTGTGCGTGTGTGTGTGTGTGTGTTCATTCAGAGTAGAACCCCCCCCCCCATTCCACTTTTTGAAGGGTTTCAACACTATACCAGGAGTCCCCTGACGGGCAACAGCGTGACATGTTATCGCTCCTCAATAGAATAAGGGAGGTTTGTGACAAAGAGTCCGCCCCCCCATCCCAATTAAATAGGGTTGGACCCCCTCCCCCCCACCCCCCCCCCCCCCCCCCCATACAGTTTTAGCAGGCTCAATCGTGCCCAAGCAACACACACACACAGAATATCAATACAGAATCACACTTTTCCACCACAGGGGGCGGGGGTGGGGGGGACGGACGGGAGATATAGACACATACGTTGTTTGGACGTTGTACTCATGCCTCAATGAGGCACCAGAACAGCCTGGTTGCTTTCGTGTCTTCTGAAGAAGTGTGTGTGTGTGTGTGTGTGTGTGTATGTACGTGTTGTATGTATGTGTCTGTTTTCAAAGGGAATGCAGTCTTTATATTGTAAAGATGCTGGCATGTGAAAATAAACTGTCTGGTTTCTTTGTTAAGGTATGTGTGTGTGTGTGTGTTCTTGTTATTACCCATATGGAACTTTTGGTTCCCTACAGGCAGGTGTGACACACACACACACACACACACATTCAAACATGTGCGGTGTTGTCAGCCACATTACTATACCATCGGTCCTTTTCTCCCACAGAGGTGTGAAAACCTCCCCCCCCACCTGTGCCCTCGCCTCCCCTTCCCTCCTCCCTCCACCCACCTCTCTCCATCCACCGAGAAACAAATGTGTGTGCTTCAAAGAGACGCTCAGTAGAGTTAGAGCAGGAAAGGAGAGAATGGATCCAGCGGAAAGAGAGAGACAGAGAGAGAGTGAGTGAGGGGAGTGGGGGAAATGAGGGTGTGTAAAAAACAAGAAAGAAGAAAAGCTGGGGGGGGGGGGGGGGACCAGGCATTCAAGTCTGTTAGCTGATGTTTTGCACTATTTCTGACTGGGGGGGCTTCTTTTTAACTTTTTTGTTTGCCAGAGCGTAGAGAGAGAGAGTAGAGGAGAAGGACGGGAAAATTGTGGGGAGTGTGTCGAAGATGCAGGGGGATAGCGGTAGGTCAGAGGGAGAGTGCCGACTGGAGAAAACCCCCCCCCCAGCACTGTGCCCGCTCGCCTCCCCTTCCCAAGCTAAGTAGAAGCAGAGCGAGAGGAGAGATCGGAGAACCGGAGTATGATGAGGAGTGAGAGTTGTGAGGAGAGGGGGGAAGGGCAAAGACTCTAGACGCCTTTGTAATTCCCAACATGAGGCATTCAAGGTCTGTTAGCAGATTTTTTTGCACTATTTTGCTGCTCTGCTGGTGGATGCCAGCGGGAGGAGTGAGAGGAGACAGAGAGAGAGTGAGAGGAGAGGGGGAAATTGAAAAAGACAGTAGAGAGAGAAAAGCACTTGTAAGGGTTAAGGAGAGGACCGAGCATTCTGAGGGAGTCTTTTAGCTTGGAATTTTTTGGCACGATTTACTGCTGAGAGAGCCTCCTTTTGTGCAGAGAGATATGGACGAGAGAGAGAGAGAGAGAGAGAGTAGAGAGAGAGAAGAAGTGAGAAGGAGAGAGAGAGTATAGCGAGAGAGAGAGAGGAGAGAGAAGAGAGAGAGGAGAGAGAGAGAGTAGAGAGAGAGAGAGGAGAGGGAGAGAGAGAGAGGGAGAGAGGGAGAGAGGGAGAGAGTGAGAGAGGAAGAGAGGAGAGAGACAGCGAGGGGTGGTGAAGGGTCAGCCCCGCCGGAGAATAGAGTAATTTCTCTCGCGCCACTAAATGAGGGATTTGTTTCGCAGTATGGGGTGTGTGCACGCGCGCTCCACGACTAACGTGAAGAGGACCGCAACATAATGAAGTCTCTGACGCTGTTGCACCTAACGCGCCCCCCCCCCCCCCCCCCCCCCCCCCCACCCCCCCCACCCACCCCCACCCCCGCCCCCGCCACCTCCCCCCCCTCCCCCCCCCCCCCCCCCCCCCCCCACCCCCCCCCCCCTCCCCCCCCCCCCCCCCCTCCCCCCCCCCCCCCCCCCCCCCCCCCCCCCCCCCCCCCCCCCCCCCCCCACAACACTGCAGAAACTCATTCACCAGAACAGCCCCCACCCCTCGGCCCTCCAGGGCAGAGTAGTTGTAAATAGATGAATACATGAATGTCGTGGGGCCCGGGGTGTTAAAAATGCCGCCAGTGTGTCCACTGTTGTATTTCAAGGCCGATCTTTGGTCCCCTCAACGTCTATGAGTCAGTGGCCTGAATCCGGGCCCCACACTGCTCCCAGGCCCTCCAGCATTTTACCAAACCACCTTTACCACCACTGCAATTATCTAAACAAGGGGGGATGTTATAAGCGACTCTGTACACACACACACACACACACACACAAACACACACATATACACAAACACACACATATACACACACACACAAACACACGCGCACACAGTGAAGCACACCACCTCTATGCACCCAGCGCAGCTTCACCCTGCTCCATTTTATTCCTTTTGTTAGCCTTTATGTGTTGTTTGGGCTTTGTTGAGACATACATAAATTGTGCGTAGTAATTGCATCTTTTATTATACAGTAGAACTACTCGTTACCTTATCGTTTAGTTTATTTTTGTCATTATTGTTGCGCCGCTGTTTTCTTTTCTTTTTTTCACAAACCGATAGAAAAGGTTTTATTTATGGTCCGAACGGCAGGTGAATGGAACAGAGAAATATCGCCCCACTCATATCGCGCTATAGTGCATCCGATGGCCGCGCATCCATTGTGTGCCCTCGGTGGTGTGTGGCTTCAGTGTGGCTGGCTCCGAAACAACACCACTTCTCTTCATTCTCACCCCTCTGCAAACGTGCCATCGCCACCCCGCCACGTGGGTGTGTGTATGTGTGTGCGACTTCCCGTGCCGTGTGCGGACATGCACAGACTGTGTTGTTTGCAAGCGCGTGAATGCGAGTGCGGCCGGCCCATCTGTCCGTCCCCGTGTCGTCGGCTCCCGTGCCCCAGCCCCCCCCACTAACGTGTCATCCCCTACCCCGTGACAGCGTGCCGGCGCTGGCCAGGGATGGTGTGGGACATGGAGTACCCCTGGGCCAAGCTGGACTGTAAGACCCTCTGCCTGCTTCTATCACGCTCAGATGCATGACCAACCCCCCCCCCATCTACTTCCCCCCCCCCCCTGCCCCTAGACCCTCACTCTCGGTACTCACATACCCCCCCCCCCCCCCCCATCTCTTCACCCCCATCGCCACCACAAGCACCCGTAGGACGCACTTGATAGACCTCTGTTTGTTTCTCTTTTGGTTTTGCTCGTTTGTATTTTGGCCGTCGTTCACATCGCCAAACGGGAAGGTCTGCCAAGCGAAGTGTGCTTTTGGTTTTGTTTTTGCTGAGGTGGGTGTTTGAACCCATGCACCCTGCCACCCTCCTGCATTGCACTCTCTCATACGGCCGCCACCGGGCCGTTGTGCATGCGCCCCTGTACCGGTCCAGCGCCACCTCTTTAAGGCGCCGCCCTTCCTCCGTCACGCTTTTGGGAATGTGACGCCTCACGCGCCATCGCACAAGCTTTCATGCATCCTTTGGATCACAACGTTCTTTTTGTTTGTTGTTGTTGTTGTTTTTTATATGCATTCATGCAAAATGTTCAATTTTGAAAATTGAAGTGAAAAACGAACCTCCAACATGATGCGAGAGCTCTTCAGCACCAGAGCTGACACACACAGGTATCACAGGTATAGACCGACAGACCCTTTCTCCCTGGTTTCTCCCCCGTCCTCTTAAATAACTAACATTGGTTTTGGGATACATCACCTCTGTACTATTAGTGCGTGTCTAACACTAACGTTTGATCCACCTCTATTCATCTGTAAATGGATCATCCCCCCCCCCCCCCCCCCCCCCCCCCCCCCCCCCCCCCCCCCCCCCCCCCCCCCCCCCCCCCCTCCGCCACTCCCCCGCTGGGGACTAATGTTGATGTTCCACACAGGTTACCGGGATGTCTCCAAACGAGTCCTCCATCCAATCACTGAGCCCTCAGCAGAACTGTGTTGTGTTTAAGAGTAACCAAACACTATTTATGCCAGGCGTTGTCACTTGCCATAAAAAGTGATATCACTTGGCAGTCAACACGAGCCAATCAGAAAACGGCAGCAATGACCTGTGTTTCACCAGAGGTGGTGCTGTTGTTGCGGTTGGATTTTGAGTGTTTGGGTACTCTTGAAGCCATGTGTTGTGGTGTTTAAAGTGGCGTGCTGTGTTGTGCTGTGTCGCCGCCTTCTTATACGATGCTCTGCTCTCTGTGTGTGTTTGTGTTCTTTCTTTTTAGATTAAAAAAAATCTTAAAGGTCAGATAAACGGTATTTGATGAAGAAGGTAAGCTCCGACTCTGACCAGAAGCCATTTTTGTATTCTTTTTTTTTTTCTTTTTTTTTTTACCAGATGGCCTTCAAAACCAACTAACCCCCCACAACCCTACCTCTTTACCCTTGCTTTCTTGGTGTGTTACTAACTAAGCTTCATCTCTTGAATGCTATGCTGATAAAGGCACGGGGGCTGTACATGATATGCTCAGTTGATTATTGTTTGGGGAGAGGGTGCTACTGTTGTCCTAGGGCCAGGTGTGGTGGGTGATTGAGCGTGACAAGCCACGCCGGAGAGACAATTAGCACCTGACCCCAACATAGCGGCATGGACGACAACGGCTACACTTCTGGGCACCCGCTCTGTGCATGTGGCTCGCCTTTATCTCTTTAAAACCGGCGTAACGCTGTTCTCATTCCTCTCCTTTATCTACAACCGCCCCCTCTGCCTCCCCGCCTCCCTGGTTTCCTCCTTGTTGGAGAGGGCCTGTTTGCCTGGGGCAGGCTCTCTGAGACTAACACCTGCCGCACGGGAAGACATCTTTGTCGTCCGAAGCCTTGTTTGAACTGCTGCAGGGGACCAATGACAGAGCAGGCCCTGTCTCTCTTTGTTCTCTCTCTCTCTCTCTCTCTCTCTCTCTCTCTCTCTCTCTCTCTCTCTCTCTCTCTCTCTCTCTCTCTCTCTCTCTCTTTCTATGTTCTGTCTCTCTCTCTCTCGCCCTCTCCCGCTCCCTCCCTCCCTCCCCCATCTCTTTTCTCCCCCCGAATCTCTCTCAGAGCGGAAATTCTGGGCTCATGATGATGTTAACGATGACACATTAGTCTTTCCCTTATCTGGCTTATTCCCCCCCCCCCCACCTTCTTCACTCAGGAACTTAACGTCATACAGAGCAGAAAGGGATGCAGAAGCAGCTGCTAAGTGCAGTGGTGGAGAGTAGGGGGACAGTAACAATGTTCCAGCTTAAATTGTGGCTATATAGGATTAGTCAATAGAGTGAAGGAAGGAGGGGGAAAAATAAAAACCTTGACGACCGTAGAGTACATCAGCAGGTTAGTCTAAAACCTGTCTAATCATAAATACCTCTTCAATAGTCAGGTCGATAGAGGGGGGTGTGGGGTTATAGAAATGAAAATTTGCACAATTCATTTTTGGTTGTGTTGTGTAGGAATGGGCAGTGTGTCAGGTAGCGGAATGCTGCGATGCCTGTTTGTGTTTGTGACTACAGTGTCAGCCCACCCCACCCACACACACACACACACACACACACACCCCTAACACCAGCCACCCCCATCCCTCCCATCTATAGCCAAGCCCCTCCTCTTTTTTATATTCATATGCAGATTGTGAACACACACACATACACACACACATGGTCCTCCCAGAGCGCTGGGTGAGGTGGGCCCCGGCGGGCCCGCTCGCGGAGGCCCCTGATGCTGCTGGTGTCCAGCGAGCCTGCAGAGTGTCTGTTGCTCCAGCCATCTGCCGTCTCTTTTAGCCGGCGCAACTTGAGATGCCTCTAATAAACGGCAGTGAGGGGAGGACACACACACATGCACATACACACATACACACATGCACACACACACACATACACACACACACACACATACATACTCCCACACATACACACACGCACACAAATACAGATACACGCCCACACAAAACGAGGGGATAGGAAAGGAAATAGGCGAGCAGATGCTGCCCTGACAAAGCAGGAAAGTTGTTTAAACTGGGAAAATGGCCGCCATTGGATGAGGATTTGGGGGTGGCTAGGGTGGGAGGAGACAGGGAATATGTGGAGAAAAGAAATGGCATCATGTGCTTTGTACGTTGTACATTGCCTATTGTTTTCAGCTTAGTTTTGCCTAGCTTGCTTTAAAGTGGCTTTAGAGCATGTGAATTTTTTCCTTCCCATAATGTGACATCAGTAAAAGGAAATACTTCGGTTCGGTTGGGGGTTAGTTTGGGAGAGTTGTTCCACTGCACCAGCGCATGTGTAGAAGGCATGACATTCACACTGCACTGCAATGACTAGGATTCATCCACTCAGTTTGGCCAAAATATTTGAAGACAACAAAAATCATCGGGCCCAGACACTGCTTTTAATCATGTACTAAATCTATCTTTGTTTTTTATGCTGGTATATAAAAGGAAAACAAAATATTAAGCAGTGTGGCTAATCTCGTTCTGGGGAGCGGTCATGTGCATGACAATGCATGCTGGGAAGTTCTGCTAAAATCACACTAAGCCTGGAGGATCCCTGCCACGTCTGACCAGCTTTCTCTCTCTTTCTTTCTCTCGCTTTCTCTCTCTGTCTCTCTCTCTCTCCCTCTCCCAGGCTCCCTCACCGGCAGCACCAGCGCTGAGAACGGCGTGGCCGTAGGAACCGCAGACTCTGTCGACCAGGTCTCTCCCCCAATGCCCCGTGCCACAAAGAACCGAGTTTCCGGTAAACTCCGAAGATCAGCCAGCGCTATTAGCAAGGCCTCCACCTGAGGTCTTTGTGCCCCCCCCCCCTCCCCTCTCTCACTCAACCCCTTCATAAGTACAGCCTTTGAAATATTCCTCAAACTAAAACCTCACATATCCCTCCCCACGCCTCCATGACTGCAGACATTTTGGTAGCCTCTAAATATATATATTGTCCCGTGATCTAACAAATGGAGCAATTGTTTTGTTTTTATCCATTTTAAAAAGCGTCCACTGTCTGTTTACTTTTCCAATGCATTTCCGTGTGTCTCGGCTGTTCAGCTGCTTCAAGGAAGACGGACCCCGGGCGACGACTTATTTATGTGTGCGTGGGCTTCGGCTGAAGTAGGAATCTGTGACTCCCTTCACGTGTTGAATCCACCTGTGAGCTCTTTATGCGCGTTACTTTCTTTCTCTCTTTGTGCCCGAGCAAAAACAAAAAAAGGACTCCACACCAATGGGAGGGTGTTGCGTTAACTTATTGCGCTTCATCTTATCCCGCTCCTGGTATTAAACACTGGACGAGAGCTGGATGGTTCTACAGAGCCAGGCGGGGAGAGCTCCTCATTACCTGCCCGCACGTCCTCTCTCCAAATGGGGGAAAAACAATATTTAACCCCCTCGAATGTTGGATCTTATCCATTGATTTTGTTTCTTTGTTGTTTTTCTTGTTTCCTTGGGGCGGTTCTGATGCCCCTTCTTGTTCTAACCAGTTGTTGTTTTTTTTGTTTTTTTGGACCAAACCTACTGGGTGAAGTTGATGCCTAGAAACGTCTGCACTGTCTTGAGCACTAATACAGACACAGTTCTGGCTATGGGAGAAGGTTCTGTTTTTCTTATTTCTTTGACATTTTAATTATGTTGAAGCCAGGCTGGGTAAATGATGTTGTCTTTCCAACCTGGAGTTGAATCTAAACTCGTTTTGAATACAATTTTATCGCTGTTGGTTTCCTGTGTTTTAAATTAATTCCGATAGATTCTGCCATGCTATGATTTATGCAACCACTGGAACGAGAAGAGACTGTGTAATTGTTTTCTAATGTGATTTTCCTCGGACTTCCGTCCGGTTGTTCAAGCTCAGTTCCTCCTCCTCCTCCTCCTGTATCTCCTATGCCATCATCTTCTCCTCCTTCTCCTCCTCTTCCTCCGAGAGGAGAGAAAGATCACATTCCAACGTCCCATCCCATGTCTTTTGCACTCGCTGTCATCGAAGAACTTGCGTTGGCTGTTTTTTTTTGTTTTTTTATGTCTTTGCGTCTAAATTGCTTTAAAAGTTGATTTGCTTTCATGCACGTTTTGTTGATGTTTGTGTGTATATATAAATATATAAGGGGACAGAGCGAGAGATAAGAGTGATATATTTGATTTATTCTGCTGTAGTGATGTGTAAACGTGTCCACATGCTGTTTGAGAGGCGATCTTTTCGCCAGGACCTCAGGTGAATCATAACTACGTGCACTGGTGTGTGTGTGTGTTGCAGAAGGGAAGCATGGTTGTTGTTGTTGTTGTTGTTGTTGTTATTTGTAAGTGTGTGTGTGTGTGTGTGTGTTTGTCCAAGGAGCTTCCCACCCAGCTCCCTGTGCACTATCTTCCCACTCTGATCCTTCACCATTACCCACTGCCTCCCCCCACTCCATTGTCCCCTAAACTCATCTCCAACGAATCTGCGTCTTCGCGACGCGCAGCCCCAGACGGCCAGCCCCCGACATACTGTGTCACGTCTCACCGCACCCAAACGAGTATGAATGTGCAGACACTCTCCCTGCACACACACACACACGCACGCACACACACACACACACACACACACATACACACACACCTCTTGCTCCCTGTGACTGAACGTCCACTGTGTTTCACTCCCACGGTGCGCATGTGAACAGGTTGTCTTCCTCCCAGGGCGCTGTGGTTAGTCTTTATTATAGGTGCTGCTGCTCTTCGGGTCCACCATGCGCTCACCGGTGGAGTCAGATGACACCGTGTCTCCCTCCTTCTCCTCTTTCCCATGCTACAGCCCCCCCCCCCCCCCCCCCCCCCCCCCCCATCCCCATGTAGCCTCCCAGGGGCCCCAATGGGAGGGTGGGGCAGGTGTTGAGGTGGCACGCTGCAGCCGTGATCCAGCAACCCCTCCTAGCAACGGCGTAGGCTGAAAGTGCTCCTATGCCACCACCAAGCTGCCCATTTCCGTTGTCATGGTAGCCAGGTGTTATTCAAGCAGAAACTCGCATACACAACCTCTAAGGGGCTCCACCCATAGCTGTAACACTATCCCCATCTGTTGCATTACTATGCCTCATCCTTCCCTCGCCCCCTCCTTTTCCATCCCCGTTGTTTTTGTTTTGTACCGTTGCTTGCATCTTGTTTCTATTGTTAATTGACTTCCTGTTCCCCGCTCTTCGACCTATAGCATCTACGCAGTGGCGGGCTTTTGAGTCTGTTTGGTTTGTTTGTTTTGCACATCTTTAGAATGTATAGATTAAAAGCCTCTGAGCAGATTCTAGCTTTTCCCGCTCTCTCGCAAAGCCACGAAAGCCAGGCTAAGAACAGCCCAGAATGTTGATTTAAAGATACTAGTGTGTAAATTGTGTTTGTAGATCCATTTTGATGATTTGGGATTAAGGAGTCGTTTAGTTTGGACCAAGATAAGGAATGTGTCTTATATTTGTGCTGGTTTCTAATCATGTGATGCAACAGAGATTTTGTCCGTTAGTTTGTTCTAGTTTGGTGTTTCTGGTTTAGGAACACTTGTCCTTTGTGACAAAGACCCCAGGGCTCCTGTACCTACTGAATATAAATACAATAATGCTTGTAATATAACCTTTGTATATGAGGAAGAGGGTGAAAAGCTTGAAGCATCATTACTTGTGAACATATCAAACTGTTTTTAATGACCGAAGTTCTGCTATCTTTATTAGAAATGTGAAAATCAAAAACATTTCATTAAATTAATTTGGAATTCTACGTGCATTAGTCACCGCTTTTTCTTTTCTTGTCTTCATACAGTTCTTTTATATTAAAAAGCTGCAGAAGATGGGTTTTTCTGTGTCTGTATGTGTGTTTGTGCGCGCACATGCATGCGTGTGTGTGTGCGTGCGTGTGCACATGCCTGCGTGCGTGTGTGTGCATTTGTGTGTGTGACCGGCATGCATGTCAGAAAAACGTATGTGTGTGTGTGTGAGGGGGGGATAAGGGCTGACGTGAGGATCTGCGGTGTCTGTGGGCCTTGTGACCCTGTTCCAGCAGGGCCAGCAGAAGGGTAACCTGACCCTCCTCCCATCTGTCTCCCCTGCTGCTCCGCCACCGCTGATGGCCAGCCCTGAATAATGGAGCCATAACCAGGAGGTACAGGTGCACTGTCTGTAGCACCCGCCGCTGCCCTGTCCTGCCCCGGCTGCTAGGACGCCGATGATTTACCCATGTTGACTTCGGTCAAAGTCCCCTTTCGCTGGACTGTATATTCCTGTGTGTGCAATGTTAGGAGGGCTTCCCTGGTGCTAATAACTATCAGTTATTCGTTTGGAGGGAATTAGTGTGGAAATTACCACGGGCTCAAGTTCTGTTGGACCTATTCTGAATATTATACATTATTGTTTTATACAGTACTAGCGAAGGTCCATTTTCACCTTTTCTAATATTATAAAATCACTTCTTTAAGAGAGAAACGGTCTATTTGTGATTGTTATTTTGACAAATTCGTAGTATTTAAAATGTTCAGTGGCACTGACCTTTATTTGAATTTGCAGTTGGCCAGTTGACAATCCCCCATTTTTCCTTGATTACTTTATTTCAACGTAGAAACGAGCTGACACAAACACAAAGAAGAGGTTTTTATTCACCTTAATGGACATGTTAAGCAGGTGAGAAAAGGCCAGCTGTGTGCCCTGACCCATGTAGAATCTGAACTTATCAAGTCTTTTGATATAGGCTAACTGCTTTAGAGGTGAACTCTGCCACCTCCTTGTTCCCCTGTCTTGGATTGATTAGGCAGAATTTATGAGCTGAAGTGCTTCTATGTGCAAGTTAAAGGATGTCATTGGAGCCTCTGCAGTTACAATTTATCGTCTGGCCCAAAGGAACCTAATTAATTGAGAATCGAAAGCAGTATGACGGAAGAAATCAATATGTTTTACCTGAAATTGCATCTTTCTGCAATACGCGTCTAATTTCATGGAAATATTTTTTTCAAAAATGTTTTAAGTTAAGACTTTTTGTGATTTGCTACTCGGAAGTTCCAAGTGGAAACAGGGCAGGCGTTTTGTATATTTTCGATTGTAAATGTGTTTATTTTAGTCTATTGACAAATTATTATTAACACTTTTTGTTAATGTTTCCTACTATTAGGCCTAATGTTATTACAATATTGTTATTGGGATCATTTGAAAACAACATTAATTTAATGGCAATCTGACAGTAAATGGAGACCATTTGAAACAATTTGGAGATTAGATAGGCTATTAAAACATTAGGCTACTTATATATATTTATTGCTTAAATCGTCTCAAAATGTAAAATAAATTGTACAGTAATGCAGTTAAACAATTCCATGTCTGTTGCTTTCCACAACTTTCAGAAAGTGATTTGAAGAAAGTTAGGAGTCAAGATGTCCTTTTGAAAATATTTTATTTTAATAGACAACAACGATATACACATACAATCAAAGCGCTATAAAAGCCAACATTTATGAAAATAACGCGTCCTTAAAAAAGATTGCATCTAAGATAAGAGCTTTACGTTTTACAAGAGCTGTGGAGCTTGAAGATTAAAATCGACCCACGACAATTATCACAACTCATAAATTGGACAACACATTTGGCTACGACATGTAAACTGCCAGAACGATTCACAAAATAATCCCACAACACAACAATAAATTACATAAAATAATTAGAATAAATAAATAAATACAATTATGATGAAAAATATTGCAACAATCTTCAATAATAAAATATGTGCCAGCATTCAAAACAAAACAAAAAAACAAAATCGATGTTGACTTTTTAAGGCAGTTGCACAGCGGAATTTGGATGTGGACTATTCAGACTAGGCTTGTTTGGATTCTAAAGGCATTTGTGGTTCTACTAAAAGGGAATGCTTCAGTTTATTTTTCTTAAGACAAAATTGATACGTTTCGTCATTCACAAACTAGCGTAAAGCTACAGTGACACAGCAGTCACGGTCGGTGAATTAAAAGGCTTTGATGAAAAGAAAAGTGATGGGGACTTTAAAACATT
This sequence comes from Lota lota, assembly GCA_026745465.1. Classification (NCBI taxonomy): domain Eukaryota; kingdom Metazoa; phylum Chordata; class Actinopteri; order Gadiformes; family Lotidae; genus Lota; species Lota lota. Next base: position 452,048 of record JACYXH010000496.1, on the reverse strand, counting down.
TCTTAGGTCTATAAGCTATAGTTGAGCACGTGTGCCGTCTAGAAAAATACCCTTTAAACATTGAAACTAACCCTTTGTATTCTTTTGATAAACTAATTTGAGGAAAACAAAATCTCAAAATAGACCTATGTACTCAAGATATAGAGAAGCGTTCAACAATCACTGATTGGCATGAAAAAGACACCTCATGAAACACCATTTAAACATCAAGTTGCCCTGCCTTCTCGTTGGCCTACAGTAGTACTATGGCAATGTTCTCACAAAAACATGTTTTTATTATTATTTTTATCCAAAGCCACATTTCTTTCCCCGTCAAAGGCACGAGTTAGTCTTCTCTCTTAGCAGGCGGGTCTCACGGGCATTTGGAGCAAGATGACCTGCCTGTTCTCAGATGGGTGGCACTTGTTTATATGCCTGGTGAGTCCCGGCGAGCTGTAGAACGTGGCGGGGCAATACTTGCATGGGTAAACCTGGGAGGAGTGCATAAGACGCAAGTGTCTCTCTTGGCTGGCCCTGTTGGTGAAATTCTCCCCGCACACGGGACAGAGCAGGCAGTCCACGGGGCTCAAATTAAGGGGACTTTGGTTTGCGGTTTCCTCTGAGGAGGATGATGAGGAGGAGGAGGAGGAGGAGGAAGAGAGGAGGAGGAGGATGCTGAGGAGGAGGATTCTGGCGCCTGCTCTTCCACCAGCACGCGGTCGTTGTTTTGAAATCCCTGCTGCTGCTGCTGCTGCTGCTGCTGCTGCTGCTGCTCCTCGTACAGTTTCTTCTGCATGGCCTGGTGTGCCATGGTGTGTTTTCTTAGGTATGCTTGACGTTTGAATCTCTTGCCGCAGACGTTGCAGTCGAATAAACCATCTTCCGAGCCCGATTCAGACAGGCCTGGGCTCGGGGTGTCCCTGTCACTCAGGAGCTCAGCATGTCGCATGTCTTTGGCTTCCTCGGGATGGATGGGCTTGACACTACAGGCCATTTTGGCGATTTCAGACTTGATGCTGTGTGGAGGCGGCAGCCCGGGTGCGCTGGCCCGAGGTTTGTGCCAGCGACGGTGCGAGGCGAGGTTTGCCGGGCAGCTGAACATCTTATCGCACTCGGGACACCTGTACTCGACCCTCACGATGCGGGAGCATTTGTGCTGAGCTAAGGAGAAGGGGTCCGCGTACGCCTCCTTGCACAGCTGACAGACGAACTCCCCTAAAGGCTTATTCCCTCCTGCTGATTGAGATCGCGGCTTCAATTCCAACGGCCCCTCTTTGATTTTGAGACCGAGCACGGGCGAAGTTGTCATTTCGTCTTCAAAGTTGAGCTTTCGGATGGCTTTGGGTTTCTTGGAGGACGGTTTAGCTTTGCGTTCTGCGTTGTCACTCGCGGGTCTCTTGGTGGTGGCCCGGGCGGCGGGGACTGCCGGGATAATGCTGCTGGTGCTGCTGGTGCTGCTGGTGGTACCGCTGCGGTTGCTGTTGCTGGTGCCGATTTTCAGATCCACAGGAGCGAAAAGGACGTGGTCTATGTTGGAGAGGGAGGCGGGCGTTGGGAATGACTCGGCAGAAATAGGCGAGCCCAGGTTGAAACTTCTCTCGAAATATCCCCTCTCGTGGTCCTTGCTCACGGGTCGGGTGGGGCTGTAGAGTGCTTGGTACACCGCCTCGGGGTTGCCGAATTGTGTCGGCTTCTCCAGTCTCGGGACCGGCGCGTCCGCTGCGAGGTCCGGCGATGGTGCCGCGCGGTGCGGGATGGACGCCACGACGGACACGGGCAGGAAAGAGTCCGCCCCATGGCTGCTGTGCAAGGCAGCTGGGGGGGGGTGGTCCTGGAAGTCATCTTCTTCAGAACGAGTCCTATAGGAAACATGTGCTGATTTTTTGTTTCTTTTCACTAGAAATCCTTTGGGCATCTTTGCGAGTGATGATGGCAAGGCACTTTGGAATGGTGGAAGAGGTCTCGAGTATCCAGGTTTGTTAAATGATGGCACCAACAGGAAGCGTATAGGACTTTATCTTTCAATTCTATTGATCCTTCTGTTGCTGAAATGTTTTCGTCTCCAAGGCATAGCTCCACTCTTTTTATGCCGGGATGATGCTATTGTTCTCGCCCCCTGTTGCAGCATCCCCGACCAATCACATGCCACCGAGATCCCAGCGGATTCGGTTGTGGGAGGGCTTGAATTCTGGGTTTGGTGGATTTCGTTGGATGATGTGCAGATAGCTTAGCAGATGTACTTGCGGTTTATTACATTAATGTGCGCGCGCAGCCCCACCCCGGCAGAGGCACACGCCGGGCCCTCCTCCTTTTACGGTCTGATGGCTCCCTATACAAATGCACACGTGCCACGGCTTTGTGGCTCTCCTCTGGGGGCCACAGAGCTGCCAAAAGGAAATGTCCATCACCGCTACAATCATCACAATTTAGAAGGTTTACGGAAAGTTTCATAATACATCCCAAACAGCATTAGTGTTTGCGTCATTTCTTGACAATAAGTATATCAAACGATAGTGCATCAAGGTGTTAATAAAAAATTGTCTGTTGGGTATTTACAATAAGGCTACCCAGAGTCAAAATACATTATTTCTTTCAGATTTATTTATCAACCTTTTCGTCGTGTAATTTAACGCATGGTGTTTCTCAATGCATGTGCAACGTTATAACGGTTTCACCAAACACTAAAGCTCGAATTTGACTTTCATCCTATTAAATTATGTGTTATAAAAATAGCCTATACTCTGAAGAGTAAATCTTTATTTTGGGTGGGGGGGGGGGGGGGGGGGGGGGCACGTGTCTGCCTTGGTAGTTTAACTCGACATATAAAGCAGACATCTCGCTGCATACATAAGTAATAAGAAGAACCCTCTTGTCTTTTGTGCACAATGGCCACGTCTGCCCACGCTGGATATCCCTTTTTTCGTTTGAAAGGCAAATTGACCTCTTCACTGTGAAACAGGACCCACGGCCAATCTGGCCTACAGCTAGGCGCGTGCTGGGCGTAATCAGCGCGCCAGACAAAGAAGAAGGCCGCTGCCCGAGCGCCCGCCCGCGCTCGCCACCGCTTGTGTTGTAAAATGCTGAACAAATAGCCTATTCCCAATACCGAAATGCGGGGCTTATTGTTTACCGCTTGGCAAGGTAGAAGACAGTTATATGCTGTCTGTATTTTTATGATTTAATTGTGGTACCCTAATAAAACGGGGTTGTGCCAAGATGTGATAGGCCCGTTTCGTTTTTCCACACAAAACATAATTATGTTTTGGTATAGGCCTGCGTTTCATTCTCTGCCTACCAGAGAACAGTGGATTACTCAGCACCGCTTTGTGGTGGCGAGAAAGGTTATTGTTTAAAAAAAATAACCACGCTGTTGAAATAAATCGAAAAGTTCTACCTTTCATCAGAAGAATGTGTCATGTACAAAAGGGAAACCCAGGGGGAAAAAATAGTTGTTCTTGCTTGTTGTATGTTGAACTTATCCTATATAAAAGTGCCCATAACAAAATAGAATGCATCTTTTTTTTTCTGTTGTTTTTAAAAGAACACATATGTGGTAAATGGCTGACGTACGCCACTTAGCAGCGGGTGGATTCTCCCCGCTTCCCGACCAGTAAAGAATTAATCTCTATCGTCGGGTATTGTTCCCCTCATTTGCATAAAGCTGCAGTATGACCAAGTCAAATAATTACACAATCGAGCTGAGACGTTGGTCGGTTCCCTTCAATGGGCCTCTCTGTTGCGACAGCTTCTCACCTGCTTGAACGCACACCGTTATCTTATAATTTGAAGGAAAACAATGTTTTATTAAGCGACTGTTTTATTTTATTTTTAGTTTAGTATAGGGGAACTGGAGTAGGCCTAACTTCTTTCTTAACAGGTTGTCACAAAAGAAAATAGCATCACTGTTAATTTCCATAGGGGCGATGCATTTTATTAGGCTATAATTATGTTTTGTTATGTTTTGTTCAAGGCCTATACCTATACCTATAACAACTTACCCCGTCAGTTGTATTAAAATGTCTTTTCACATGATCGTGCTTCTGGCAACGTTAACTTAGCATGGTGTTTGTTGTTGTCGTAAATGCCTTCATAAAATCTCCGATGGCATTCAAACAAGTTCCTCTTTCTCCACTGATCATTTCTCCAAAGAGGCTCGCTTTCGAATTGTGACCCTGATGCCTTCCATGCCTGTTTGCTCAGTGGCGCGTGCTGCCCTGCGCGAGGGGAAGCACCGAAGGATTGGCGCCTAAATTAGCATATAGCTGCAGCTCCGTCCCCCCACCACCACCTCCTAATGTAGGCTAAACTCCATTACCCTGCTACATTCTGCCTGTTTTGCCTCCAAATAATCACTGTGCGCTGGTTTATAATATGATTATAACATGTACAATTATATATAAACGTTTTAAAATGAAATTAGAGTTTGTCTAATATAAGACCTGTGCTATATTTTGGACTGCCGTCACTTTAAAACGCTGGCCTCCTCTTAGGCATAGTTTGGAAGTAAACCCGTTCAGCTTCCGTTGGGTCGGAGCTCAGTTGTTATTTCATTGCACCACCCACAGGTTAAAAAGATACATGCCGAATGTGTAGGATGAGACTGCTAGTGTGCTATATTATTCCACTCTCGTTCCACATTAGCCTTCTATTATTGACTAGGTAAGATTAGTGAGCAGGTAAAAGTTGGACATATTTTTTTTGAAATATGCACATGTTCAATAGTCCCCAATTCGAATTTCTCCCTCTAATGTGTAGCCCATTGTAGCAAACCTGTGATTTGCTGTGTGGAATGTGGACATGGCCACGGGACTAATTGATGCTCACGACATGCAGCCGCTGCACTGTTGATCAATTGTTGTAATGGATTAGTCCGCCTCCCTTTTTGTCCACTTGTAATCTGATAGAGCGCTCTTTCAGAACCATGGAGAGGGCCAGTAAGGAACGCAGGTTTCAACAGACCATAGCTGTGGACACAAAACCTGAAACAGACGTGAACAATGGATACAATACACATTACACATTGGATATCCATGAAGTGATTGGTTTCGAACAACAATTATCTTCTATTGTATGATATTGTGCCCTGTTGCTGTCCATTGTCTTGGTGTCACAGTACACTGAGAGACTTGAGTGATCAGTGTGGTCACCTCCCATTACCAGAGACCACCATGTGTGTAGTGATTCCTCTCTCTCTGTGTTTGAATGGCTATAGGCCTTTTTCCACCTCAACAGTCGGTCCACCATTACTGCAGAAGGTAAGATGCTAGTTGTATGTTTTTAATCCAAAGAGCCACTGATTGCTTCTACTTGTACCACATTGATTTAAAAGTCTGTAACAACGAGTTGGTTTCCTGCTCTATGAATGATATTTCCTTCAGAACTCATCAACAGCGTTCTTTTATCTTTGATGTGATGAATACATCTCTGCTAAGAGTCAACTGACTCATTCCATAAGATATACAACTGTGTGTGCTTTCATTTGTGAGAAGCTGCTTTGACCAAAAAGATCTCCACCAATCAGATGACAAGGAACAAACTTTAGACACTTCCTTTGTAAAGCCTCGATGGGTTGTCTCAATGAGATTATCATTGAATGTTAAGATACAAACAGAAGAGTACCTCTAAGGAACACTAACACTAGGCAATAATGGATTTGAATGAATCCATGAATTGATCACATGACTAATTTTCATCAACATGCAAGAGTGAGGGAGATCGTAATTCCTCCTATTATTTCATAAGCATGTCAGGGAAGGAAAAGGCCCCTAACAGAGAACATTATGACTGACCGATAAAAGCATTAAATTGTACTTCCTTTATGAGATCAGAGATTAATAGCATCATATTAAAACATAGTTTGCCCGCATGGCAGTTGTGCAAGTCCCAGGGGCATGTTTAGCCCTAATTCACTCATTGAAAACACTGGAGTGTCTCCGTGTAATTGTTGCAGTCCATTGGTCGTTCGAGGCAGAGCCCCCCCCCACCACCACCACCACCCCCCCACCCCCACCCCATCACAAGGCATGCCCTGGAATGTTAAACACTAATTCACCTCGGAAAGGCAGAGGTGGATGAAGTGATTGTTCTATCTGGGAGCTGATTAAAGCGACTCTGGCCCTGCACTCTCTCCCTCCCCTCTCTGCGGCATCTCTCCTCCATACGACGTCCGTCCGTCCGTCAAATTCATTTCTGTATTCATGAGCCGCGGGACAAAGCGGCAGGCAGAGCAGCTGCCGTATCGCAGATAATAAGGCCAGCGGGCGCCAAATTCTCTGGCCCTGCCCCGCTTTCTTTCAATTACTTCATAAGAGTACTGCAGGCACAGCTCCGCTGCAGGGGTAGGGGGGGGGGGGGGGGGGGGGGCAGTGCATAGAGGCACATTCACTTTACATACACACACCCGCATGTGTGCGCACACATGCACACACATGCACTCACACATGCACACACACATGCATACACATGCACACACATGCACTCATACACACACACACACACACACACACATACTGTCTCTCTCTCTCACTCACTCAGTCACTCACTCACTCACTCACACACACACACACACACACACACACACAATGCTTCTGCGTACACACTGACAGTACCTAGGTACACAGAGGAGCAGAAGCCAAGCACAACAGCACTAAAGGCCAAAATCTGTGTACAGGGCATGTTATCACATTGACATTGACATTCAGTTGTCAACACACAGACTTTTACAACAAAGAGACAAACCGGCCTGGGCCATTAGCATTGGCCTAATGAAGACTGTATTGGTATTGATTCAATGGCTCAATGGAAGAAAGACTGAAAGAGAAGCTATTCCTCGCAGAGTTCTTCTATGAGGCCTGCCATTAGTTTGATGAATGTGTGGACAGCAGATGAATCATCTTGGAACATGAGAGATGGACTCTCAAAGAAACAAATGGGTCACATCCTTCTTCTATTGACAGACAGCTGTAGGATGACCAGCGGTCACACCTCATTGGTTAATCTCAGGCTTATCTTAGATGTATGGGAAGGTCTATCTAGGAACACGATCTGAGATGACTGGAGGTTTCGTGCGAAAGTAACTAGCCATATCTTCTAAATACAAGACCATCCTTTTATATGTATGCATTTTGCTTTGATTTGCTCATTTAAAAAATGACTACTACTCTCGTGTACTCTCATTTGTTCCCAGTACTTATCAAGCAACGAGGCTGGGTAGGCCTAATTAATTACATCACTGCCATCCACTGGCACTACACTAGTTCCGCTGTGAGGCAGCAGACCAGTTGCTCTCCATGGTACTGAAACACTGGGCCTTGATGTTACAGTTAGCAGCAGCAGCCCTGCTCTGTCCTTTAGGGCATCGACTCCCACGAAATGAACAAGACCAGTGTGTGGTACGGAGTGGCGGTCCCATTGAAATGTAACAAAGAGCTCGGGGCAATGCACGCATCTTATGAATAGTCATCATGTATCGCTCACTGCGACTCGCATGCACGCCATGCCCTACGGTCTTAATAATGTATGATTTATTGATATCTAACGAAGAAGAATACCAAACGCAGCCTAGCACTAATTATTTTGTCGGACAAGTTATAAAAAGGAAATCTATGAATGTATTTTTAAATAAAATGGGACGATTGCAAGAATTAAGAATAGACTCAGAATAGGGAGTCATCTTTGAGTGCTTTTTAGGTAATATACTAAATCAGGTAATAAGTATATCATAACAGCACGTATAGTATCATCCACTGTATTATAACAGTAATGCAAATGCAACAAATGCAAGTATTTGGGATAGAAAGGCCACTGAGGAAAAGTCACTTCAGTTTCATAAAAGAGGAAATGAGTTGGCCTGGCGTTGTGGGCCATACAGATTAGATTAAAAATCATATTTCATATTGCTGTTCTCCTGACACTTGTGATTCATGGAGTTAGGAGACAGTGTAATTACTGTGTCAAGTAGTAAAATAATCCTGGGTGCTCAAGAATGTAAGCACATCCTCTCACACCAACATAACAAACAAATGACCTTTGCTTTAACTCCGATTTTTGGAATGCTACATTTCCCAAACAAAGAATTCCCAAAATTGGCCCACTCGTCATTAGATAAGGCATAATTTGCATTCTCTTGTAATTGTACTGCTTCCTTGATTATTAAATGATCCCCCTAATTAGGCAGTGTAACAGGGTTAATCAGACCCTGCTCATTACACATATTATTATTCCCTCAGAAAAATGAAGGGAAAAGATACTTGATTAATTATATCAGCCTTTTCATCAGCCGCTGCTGCTGTTCCATCCCTCTGAAATTAATATCAGATTGTAAATGGAAGGAAGGAGCAGGCCGGACACAGACAGATGAAAGATTTCACTCAAATTAATTAAGGGCTAATTATGCGGCGGGAGTTGGGAGCCGTTTGCATAATGAGATCCATCAAATGAGATCAGCCATGTGGAGGGGGCCATCGAGTTGCTATCCCAAATCTTCTGTATCATACACACGCAAGGCACGCACACACACACACACACACTTCACTCACCTCGGACCTCGGACCGGCCTTGAGAAAGAGTAGTTAACTTTTTCTTGGTTTATGGTGTATCATGGCAAACCATGAATAATATTATAACCATACTTGGGATACACTCATACATGAATGTACCATGATTGATTGTGTGTTGGTGTGTTTTCTGTTATTGTATTTGTAGAGGCTGGAGATGGTGAGGCAATCACATCAACATGCCGCAATAAACTAAGCTAAGCTGAGGAGGCTAGTGGAGAGCTGACATACCTTAAAAATTCAAGCCAACCACATTTAGCCTCCATCCACACTTAACCAGGATCCTAATCACCTCTCCTCTCCAACTCTCTCAGTGGTCAGCAGTACAGTTGATAGAGAGATCACGTCTGTCCCAGGAGCGGAGAGAGAGATTAACGGGGACACACACTCCCTATGTCTTAATTGTCTCACAGCCATTGGTGGACTGTGTTGGGAGTCCAGTTACTTGAGCTGATTTGTGCAGTCATCGCGGCAATCATACATAGGCTAATCAGAACGCACACAAGCCGTCACTGACCTTCAGGGTCCCCGAGTGGAATTACAAAGACTATGATTAGTTAATCAAATGAAGAACCCTGCGTCTTGTTGGCCATCCGTTCTTTATTTGCCCGTACACCTTATCTAAATGGAAATTGTATAGCCGTGGCACTTCCAAAGCAAAAATCTACATGTGAATGATGCTCCCCCGAGCCCTTGTGGGGGAATACATAATAAGATCTTTCACCCACAATCATAGTGTAATGGCAACACAGAGGGCTCATTTCACGTTTGAAACAATGATATTTGCCGTCGATTCACATGTGCATGATGCAATCACTTGTTCCGCGGCGAAGTAAATTGTTGAGCACTAAACAGCTCCTCTTCAAAGCAGATGATCATGTGGGGCAGAATGCGCCGAGACCAATTTGAAAAAAAAACTGAAGCACAATGGGAAGGGACACGGGATCGAGGCGGGGAAACAACCTTTCTCTTCCTCTGAGATAAGGGCAGATTTCAACAAAGAGATATTATGAATTTTTACGACCCGACTGTTATATAGACACGCCTTTGTTCGCTGTAGGTAAACATTTCTCTATTTCCGGTGCTAATTGGTTTTAGATTTAAAATCACAAAGGCATCGGCATCAAACAAACAAAAGTATTTTCCCCTTTGACGAACGGACATCCCACAGAATGCAGTTGCGCTGCTATTGTCTCCACATACAACACAGATTCCTTCCAATGGCCCGATGATAACTTCCTCCCTAGAAGGGCTTGACCCGTTCACGCCTCCCCAGATCCACCTCCATTATCTGGATGTGACAGCAGCCCTTAGGAAGGCTGGGGTCTTCTCTAAGAAGGTACGGGGGTCACGGATGCCCCCTCAATCCATCTCTGTCTGCCGGGGCCGATTGATTGTGATTTAGTGTGCTGCTGGGTGGGAGACGGTAGGCTTCCATCCTGATGACTGATAGTGGGGGACCCCTTTGACTCCCAACACATGGCAAGCAGAAGCCGGGGCTACCGGAGGGGTTAGGGGCAGCTGGTGGGGGTAACCGGGGTGTATCTGCAGGCAGGATGAGGCCGGGGGGGGGGGGGGGGGGGGGGGGGTCAAAGGATGGAAGACATCAGAGATAGACATAGTCCTATAGTCCCCCCGCTCCCCCGCCCCACCCAATCCCCTGAAACCAAGCGTCCAAAGTCTATCACTCAGCTCATCCATCACCCGCCAGGCTTTGTGGTTAGCCGAACGATGTCTAGCTAATGGGCGCAGCGTCGTCGCTGTGCGATAATGAGGATGACACACTCAACACAAAACACCCCGACCCCACTATGAGCAGTGGACCACAATGCAACAACGTGTCCATAGAATCCTTGGTACTACAGCTGAATAGAATAGATACATATGCTTCGTTTCAGCCTGTTGACTGTACATAGATATACGCTAGTCGTAGAAGGAAGGTTTGCATGTAGGGATGTTCTTTGTAAGCAGTGTGGGCCGACGTGTAATGTTTGAACACTGGTTAATGGTTACACAGGCGTGTTTGATATGCTCTGAAATGAGCAGGTGCCTGGGTCAGGAATTCTGTAAAGGAAAAGAAAAAGAGAAAGGCATGAATATTGGTCCAAGCTGAAAGATGACATGCGTTGTGACCTATCAGCTGTTTCCTGACTCCACCAAACGTCAAACTATTCCCATCTGTCCAGATGAACCTGACATACATAATTCGGCCTTCAGAGCCTAAGAGAAACATTGATTTGCTAATTAGAATATAAGTTCATCTCATCCATTTACAAGATGCTGTGCTTCCTATTCTTGGCTCCGGCGTCCTGTCTTCTGCGTTGGTGTCTAGTGGTGCTGCGTGCACCATGTCCTTGGAAGGCTGTTGAGTCTGACCTCAGCCTTGCTGCCTCCCCGGCTGCACTGCCTGGCAGCTTAACCCCCTCATCAGCCTGAGAGGTCTCATTAGGACCCGGCTCTGGATCTGGAGTCGAGGCAGGAATGTGTGCTGGAAACATAAAGCATAATGATAGGGGAGACGGAAGTGCCCTGTCAAAAGTGATTCCAAAATGCACATGTGAAAGAGAAGGAGGTCAAATGAGAACGACGCGCTTATCTATCTTATCCACCAGATGTGAGTACATTATAGTTTTGTGTAAAAAAAACAAAAACAGGGATGCACTTCTAGACTAATGAACATACAGCTGTTCTGTGAAGGCACCAGTGACTCAATGGAGAGGAAGCAGGATTGGCCAGGTGAGGCGGTGGATGGTAATCTGATCCGCTGTTGACAGAACAGGGACTGGTTTTCCAGCCAAACTAATCCATACACGTACGCTCCATACAGGTCATCCATTAGGGCAGATTGATTCAGAGCTCAAACTCGCTTTCTGACAAGCCTCGGCCCATCCTCCCCACCATGGTTGCCATGATACCAAATTGCAGTAATTCAGCACGGCCAGCATTAGAAAGCTTAAGAGGAATGTCCAATGTTCCTGCCCCGAATACTGAGAGACATTTTATCAGTCTAAGTTCAGATAGGAGCACTGGGGGGAGACATGGACTGTGTTATAATCCGTACTCTGCCTATCTTATGAAACATGTACTGGAAAATAGTTTGATTGTGTTGCTTGTTCATTTTAATAGATTTAAAATGTGAGTGGGTAAGAGAGCGGTAAGAGGCCAGGCCCGGTTTCATATTTATATATATTCGTGGACCAGAATATATCCTCTTGTGAAACAAAAATCGTATAAACCACCAAAATAAATGATCAACAGGACACATCTTGACACAATGCTATTATGAGATCCATTGCTTGTTTTCTTCCATTAAAGCCCTTCCATCAGTCCCAAATGCCACACAGAGGTTTACAGGCAGAGAGTCCAGACATCTGCTGCTCTCTGATTGGTCGAGGAGCCGCGCGCCAGGCTCACCTGTTATCCACAGCCCAGTGCATGGTAAACACCCTTGGTCAGACCTGTGGGAGATACGGCCCATCTGGTCTGCAGTATTAACAACCACCTCTTTAACAATGGCTTCTGGGAAAAAGAGAAGGGCAGGCGGGGGCCGTATCAGCCAATAAAAACAGGCTATGCATGACATTTAGCGCCTGATGCGAGGCTTTGCACTGCACAGGTTTGTCTGCTCTCTGCATCAACTCCTGGCAATAAAGCGAAAGACAATCTCCAAAAGTGTGTGTGTGTGTGTGTGTGTGTGTGTGTGTGTGTGTGTGTGTGTGTGTGTGTGTGTGTGTGTGTGTGTGTGTGTGTGTGTGTGTGTGTGTGTGTGTGTGTGGGAGGGGGGATTGTAAGTGTAAAGGCAGCAGGAACAGTGTACAGTCAAACACAATGAAGGAAATCATTTTGACTTTGATTTAAAATAGTCATAAAATTAATTAAAAGGCCTACAGTTACAGATATATGACAATGAATATCCTCTGTAGCACGATGGAGTTGAAATGGCAGGATGGATTTAATGGACGGCGGGGGGTGGTATTATTTGTTCATAGAGGTTTAAACAAGTGAAAAGAGAACAGAAGAGTAAAGGAGAAGGAAAGATTAAACTATTGGTACGGGCTCCATCAGAGGTGTCATTTGACAAAACACTGCCCTCTAGTGTATGATCAGTCCTCGGTTCCAGCAAACGTGTAACGTTAAAAGATGCGTAATTCTTCGAACTCGAAAGAAAAGACTTGGACATTAATTGGCTGTTGATAATAAATATCACAAACACTTACAAACATAATTTCTGCTTAAATTGGCAAACAATTATGTCTGGTCTGTAGACATAACATAACATAGGCCAGCATATTTCAGGGCTGCCAAGTTTTCAGAAAACCTGGGAGTGAGATTTCAGCGGCACATTTGTTTGTGGCCCGTTTGGGATCCCCACCATGCGCTGAAGATATGACTACTTACACCCATTTCCCCAGTTTCATAACTTCTAATCCTTACCCAAACCATAAACAAATTATAGGTGGTCAATGATCACTATTAACCACCAGGTATGGGACTTTTTGACCCACACCGGACCTAAGTCCATGGTCCCACATCCCCCTCCATTGCGGCAGTATTGGCTTTTTAGTTGGCAATACTTGATCAAGTTACTTTTTAATCACTACATGCATCACTACTCGACTACTCGTTTTGAACATACGTCATGTGAATGATGTATGTTCAAAACACGCCCATAGGTTTTAGTTTGTATCCCAGAACCCCTAACAGATATCCCAGAAAGCCACATGCCTTTGACCAAAAAAAAACATGTTTTAAAATGTTGAAAAGTATGGATTTATAAAGTTAGGTATTGGTGTGTTATTAAATGATATACTATTTATCTGTCTAACGATTAATTTGTTAGTTTAAGCGTATTTGTTCCAATTGGAATTTGACATATATATATATATATATATATATATATATATATATATATATATATATTATAAATTTTAATTGGGTAGTAGGGGGACCATAACAATTATTGCACCGGGGCCCTTAATGACCTGCTTACGCCACTGTCAACTTGCAATATCTTATGACGATGAAAAGCAATTGACGTTGCTCGCGTTATTTAGTTCACTTCCAAAATGACTGTGGGCTGATCGGAAAACTAGGACGGCTTAAACTCAACAGTGCTTCAGCGTGCAGTCGCTACTATGGTACTGCGGTCACGCCATCTGCACTTCAGAGAAACGCGGTCACGCCATCGACACTTTAAAAAGCAATTGTGCATCTACATTGCTTTGTACGGTAAAGCGCGTTTGCGTCGACAGGGACTTCATGGTGCATTCCAGTGCACCTCGTAAACTCGGAAAATGTACTCTAATGACCACGAAAGTTGTTTAAAAAGGGAATGATACTATTCTTTCTTATTTTAATTTGTTGAAATACATACTTAAGTCTTATCCAATATGCATGCATTGATACGTAGGTAAATATAGAAAATTCATAAAATAATCAAATCAAATATTTTTCTACAAACTCCACCATATTCTTGTTCAACGTGTCCCTACGTACCTCTTTGCTGATTTTCAAGTGATATGACTGCAGCACTTTGTAATAATTAGATGTTGAAGACATCCCGAATACACTTACACACAGGCAGATATTTAAAATAAAATCCCACTGTGTGTGTGCGCGCATAAGCAGGACACCTTAATATCCATTGTGAACAAACTCAGCTGTACATGAACACAGGACCTCAAATCTGATAACCAAGAGCTCGCTCCACTGCACCACAGAGGAGATTTGGAAGTGGACGGAAGTAATATTTGACATTATATTTCCACAATGACTATGTTTGAATTACAACCAACACAAGCAAGACTTGAACCCTGGTCTCTAGCATTTCAATCAGCAGGTCTTACCACTGCACCACCAAAACACTTGCTACAAATAATCTGATTTTATATTTGACATTATATCCACACAATGACTTTATGTTTGAAAAACAACCAACATAAGAAGGACTTGAACCCTGGTCTGCGGCACTTTAATCAGCAGGTCATACCACTGAACCACTGAGACACTAATGCCCGACATACCATTTTAAATTTGAAGACTTCCTTTTCGTTCTCTTTGGTTTTTTCATGATTTATGTATATATATATATATATATATATATATATATATATATATAGTAATACATGCGTATTCGGGATGACTTTAACATCTAATTACAAAAAAAATGCTACAGTAAAAGCATTTCAAAATCAGCACGGGGGTACCTGGAGGCATGTTTGTAGAAAACGTTCTGATTCCATTTTTTTATGAATTTTCTACATCTGCCTACATATAAATGCATGCATATTGGGTATGCATTACAACAAAGGAAAATAAGAAAGAAAATAAATCTTTCCAGTTTTAAACACATTTCGTGGCCATTCGATTACATATTTCTGAGTTTACGAGGTGCACTTGATTGCACCATGTAGTCCCTGTCGCCGCAAAAGTGTTATACCGTACAAAGCAATGTAGATGCGCAATCCCTTTTTAAAGTGGAGATGCCGTGACCGCGCTTCTCCGAAGTGTAGATGGCGTGACCGCAGTTACTACGGTGTGCTCTGTCTGCGTACGGTCGTGGTCAGATTTCAATGAGCTCTGCACGGTTCTAACCGAGTGAGTCTCGCGGTCAATGTTTGCATCTCAAGGAGATTAATGTTTTTTAAATTACTTTTAATCCTCAATGTAATAGAACGCTGTATCTTGTTCACACTTGTTATTTTCCCTTCTCCAGGACAAAGTAGACCCTAGCGAGAAAATGTTAATTCTCTATGTAAAACATGTGTACGCCTGTTGGTATTGAACAGGACAAAGACAACATGTCTGAAAGAGAGATGAGAAGACAATATTGAAAAAGGGCTCGGGTGGAGTTTGGACAGCAAGCAATGGGCTCTCTACAGCTGCTGGCACTAATGACAACAATTACCACAGTAATAACGTTAGCCTATCTGAGGGAATGGAGAAGAAGGACAAGTGGTTGTGTATGTGTGTGTGGGTGGGCATGCTTTTGTGTGTGTGTGTGTGTGTGTGTGTGTGTGTGTGCGCGCGCGCGTGCGTGCGTGTGTGTGGGGGGTGTAAGTGAAAGTTAGCAGGAACAGTGGACAGTTAAACACTGACGGAAATCCTTTTGACTTGGACTTCAAATGGTCATACAATTAAAAGAAAGCGGCATACAGTTACAGATATATGACAACGAGTATTCTTTATTCATAGAGGTTTAAACAAGTGAAAAGATAACAGAAGAGTAAAGGAGAAGGAAAGATTAAATTGTTGGTACGGGCTCCATCAGAGGTGTCATTTGACAAAACACTGCCCTCTAGTGTATGATCAGTCCTGGATTCCAGTAAACGTGCAACGTTAAAAGATGTGCAATTCTTCAACTCGACAGAAAAGACTTGGATATTAAATGGCTGTTGATAATAAATATCAGAAACACTTACAAACATAACTCCTGAGACATTTGACTTTGAAAAAAAAGATGTCTGGTCTGTATAACAGAAGTGAGAATAAGGCATATATGTCTATAGAATATAACGAGATTTCTTTTAATCCTCACTGTAATGAAATTATGTATCTTGTTCACACTTGTTGTTTTCCCTTCTCCAGGACAAAGTAGACCCCAGCGAGAGAATGTTCATTCTCTATGTAAAACATGTGTACGCCTGTTAGTATTAAACAGGACAAAGACAACATGTCTAAATGAAAGAGAGATGAGAAGACAAGATTGAAAGAGGGCTCGGGTGGAGTTTGGACAGCAAGCAATGGGCTCTCTACAGCTGCTGGCACTAATGACAACAATTACCACTGTAATAACGTTAGCCTATCTGAGGGAATGGAGGGGAAGGACAAGTGGTTGTGTATGTGTGTGGGTGGGTAGGATTGTTTGTGTGCGCGTGTGTGTGTGTGTGCGTGTGTGTGTGTGTGTGCTTGCTAGTGTGCACATGTCCTGCATGTGAGTATGTGTACACCTTCCATTTTAACGAGCTTTCAGTCCCCCTCCTCCCCCTCCCCGCCCCCATCCTCTGAATCTCAATGTCTCTTTGTTAGCCCACAATAATTCTATTTGGGCCTCATATCCGCCATATCAGATTCTAGTTTGTACAAGGTAATTAGCAGAGGAAGGGAAGCCTCTACACCAGGACAAATGTCCCATGACATCATTCTGGCTCCACACACTATTTGCTTGATTCTCCTTCAGACTGCAATCCTGAGACAATGAGCAAATGTGCATGGGAGGAATATAGCAGCGATTAAAAGAAGGAACAAAAACAATGTTTTTAGAAACTGTGGGGAATTGTGGGATGAGAGCGGGGAGAGGGGAGAGGACAAAAGATTTGGTAAAATGAAATGGCAGAAGGGGTGACTGTGATAGACAGTGGAGGAAAATTTCATAATTTTGATTGTAACCTGCACTTGCATTCAGAACCACTTCATCGCAGCTAGGTGCCACTGGGAGAGAGACGATGAGAGAGGGGAGGTGGGGGTTAACTGGCACTCAGGTCTAGGCATAACTAGACATAATCACATACCCTTCAGTCTTTCAGCCATTTTTTTCAATACTTTGACGTTTGCACAGTAGATGAAGCAGTGTGAGGTGATGTAGTGTCAACAGTATACCCAGGTTACACAGATTTGAATCAAGTATGTTCGGCATAACAAATGTGTGCCTTTTGGAATACCATGTCCATGAAGTTTTAGTTAATTTATCCTGTGGCCTAGTCGTTGATATACAGCGCCCTCTGGTGTTGTGAGTTGTTACAACATCCATATTTGATCGTCCTCAATTATATTTATCTTTCTTTTCTTGTTTTACCTTGGCTTTTCGTCGTTTTTCAAGCATCCTGCCTTCTCCTCCAATTTATTTTTCCCATTCAATTTGAGCTACAATGTCTTTAGTCTAGTCTATGGTGTCCAGACTTTGGTTGTGTATCTTCACAACCAAACTGCCGCACAAATATATTTTGTGCGTTTAATTTAAGAACGCACAAAATGTTATCATTTAGTACATTTAGTAAATATACGATTTTACGTATAGGTTATTTATATTTACAGGTGAGTGCAACTTTTATTTAGTAGGAACACCGGAATTTTGCTATGCATCACTTGTGTACGTGGATGGCAGAGTCTCTGACGTCAGAAAACGCATGTTACATGTCTTTAAATATAAAGTCTACGCGTTTACATTCTGCACTCACCTGGTCAGCAGTTCAAGTAAAAAAAACGATTGCAGCTGCTGCTCCTGCAGTGGTGGCTGAAAACCAGAGCGCCCATATGTGTGTTCATACGCTGAGAAAAGTAGTTACCTTAGTTCGACAATACTCCATTATTATTTGTTAGAGTTTCTTAGTAGGGAGATGAGAGACTATCAAGATTAAAAAAAAGTTGAATCTAGAAGTGACATCTGCCTTCCACAACCTTTGTCAAAATGTTGATAATTTGCCTATGTTGTGTTTAACATTTTGACAATTTGTCGGTCGAATAGGTCGTGTTATATCATAACGTCCATTTAACGTCTTACCTTGACCTGACTAAATGTTTGGTGTTGCGTTTATTTTACTGTAAAACTGAAATATACCTACATAATGTCCACATAACCAAGTTATATAGTGTGCAGAATATATTCTTCCATTTGAAAGTCCTATAACACTTTTATTAACTTTTTTCTTTGCAGTAATATGAAACATAAAAACGTTGTAAAGAAAAAACATACTTTTCCAGTGATTAGCTATATACACCAATTTCTTTTCATTAATGCTGGTTTTACTAGCTTGTGATTAATCGAAATAGTTTCCTGTCTGAATAGTTACTCTGATGAATGTTTTCCCCTCATCCAATTTAAACTTTGACAACCATGAACCAGAAGACCTACTAATGATTCAAACATTTATTTGGGATTATTACCCTCTCTCTGACATTTCTCTTCAACCGTTACAGATCCATCAGGCGCGGAAACTGGTGTGCAAGAAGTGCAAGTGTCCGGTGACGGAGGAGGGCAGCGGCGCTACCGCATTTGCACCACGTGCATCCAGGAGGAGGCGGGCTTTGAAAGCCTGCCCATGGAGGCCACCCTGGAGGGCCTTGACCAGGAGCCGGCCCTGCTGCTGGGGGTGGACGGCGAGGAGGAGGGGGATACCCAGAGGACCTGTGTGTGTGTGTGTGTGTGTGTGTGTGTGTGTGTGTGTGTGTGTGTGTGTGTGTGTGTGTGTGTGTGTGTGTGTGTGTGTGTGTGTGTGTGTGTGTGTGTGTGTGTGGGTGTGTGTGATGCTGGATGAAGCAGTGGGAGGTGATGTAGTGTTAACAGTATACCCAGGTTACACAGATTTGAATCAATTATGTTCGGCGTAACGAAGGGGAATACCATGTCCATAAAGTTTTTGTTCATTTATCCTGTGGTCTGGTTGTTGATATACAGGGCCCTCTGGTGTTGTGAGTTGTTAAAACATCCATATTTTATCGTTCTGAATTATATTTATCTCTTTCTTTTATTTTAGCTACAGTGTCTCTAGTCTTTGGTGTCCTGACTGTGGTTGTGTATCTTCGCTGCCATTCTCCAAGACAACAATGTGATCATCCTCTTCCTCCTTCAGACGGCCCTTTATCCTCCTCGACCCTGACAAAAACATCGTTCTGAAATGTTCGTTTTTTAGTTTGTTTTTTAGGGTGCTTGAGCTATATATAAGCAGAGCACATTACTGTCCCTGATAAACAAATCTTCCAAGAAATGTTTGTAATCTATTAAGTCTTTATTTGATAGCATTCTACATGACCCATGGTTGTGACGTTAGCGCCATCACACTCACCCTGTCTGAGCACAGTAAGCCGTCCAGTGGCTGAAGTCTCTCCTAAGGCATTCTGGGAAATGCAAGAGTCGACTCCTGCATCTGAAAGCTGGAGACCCTCTATCTGCAGCCACGTAGAGACAGAGTAACGTTGGGGACCACCCCTCATCTGAAACACAGTGGGACATTTTAATTACAAATCATTGTTTACTGAAGACTTTCACAATTATTCACATTTATTTGAGTATTCCTTTACTATTTAGTCATTTAGCAGACGCTTTTATCTAATCCAAATCTATTTATATATACATTTTATATTTCAAAACCTTAACAGAGATGTGAGGATGGTCTCCCGGCAAGAAATGGTCACTCCCTCTCTTCTTCCAGGTCACACTGCGGAGAGGATAGGCCGAGACCTCACACCCAAACACCACGCCGCTGCCCGTGGAGTTGGATGTGTGTCTGGGGCCACGGAGGATGCGTGGGGCTGTGGTTGTTCAGAGAGACATCACACTACATTTGTGCAAAAACACAACTTCAGGCAGTCGCCCGGCCCGGACCGGAGGGCAGAGATCAGGAAGGCAGTCCCCACACTCGGCCCCCTCCTTACAGAGACGCAGCCAGCCCAGGTGCTGCGGCGGCAGGCCGATCGAGCCACCGACCCATGCGGTCAGGCTGACACCAACACAGAGCCACAACTGAGCCATGGTCTTAGCCTAGGGGTCGAGGGAGAGATCCCCTGGTTTTGTGACTGAGAGCAACCTGCAATGCGTGTTGCCCCCGGTAAAACCTTCAAAGTTCAAATAATAGGAAAGATAAATCCAGGACTTTTTCTGAAAGTACTATGATCGTGTGTTGCTCCTTCCTCTCAGATGTCAATGATTCCTATTGTCTAATTATATATAGGCTTATTCAATTAACAAACATTTGTTGATTTACCATGTTCTGTTTGAAAAGTAGTAGTTTTCTCCATAAGCTCCCAGCTTGTCCCATCAAAGAGGCAGCGATGGAAATGAATGAAGAAGATTCCCGCAAACGTTGTCTCCTAAGATTCTCATGACTCATCACCTTTTCCTCACAGTCCTCTGGCATTTGTTCATGTGCCAGGCCGTCTCCTTGGCAGACCTGTCGAGAATATCCCCAGTTACTCTTGACATATTCAAGACTACCCTGTTCTAGTCAAATGACAGGTACAGTATGATTATAATATGGTTACATAATTACTGGATACCTAAATGGTTGTTGTCTATAGTCTTTGAAATCCACCCGTGTGCCTGCCTGGTGTTGGTGTTACATTCCTGGATCTGGCAGTACAGCAGGAAGAGTCAACATTGATCATTCAGAGGAAAATACGAGTTTAGTTCATTGTTACAACCAAGCTCATTGATTTTGCAATCCTTCTTATAATAAATGTCACCTGCTTCTAACAGTCGTCGTCGTCCGTCCGTCCGTCCGGTTTATGGTTAGGGTTTTCAATAAACTGTTATTTTTAATGGAAACATAGAGACATACAGTATATATGCATAGAAAACTTAAAGCTTAAATATAATGCCGGCTGTTGCTTCATCAATATATTAGCGAGATGTCTGTGCTGAAGCATTTTACTGGTTAAGGTGCTATATCTGACCAATAAGACTCTTCTTAGTGGCTATAGAAGGCTACACAGTTCAGCCCGTCTTCCCTATGGTGTGCTCTGAGGGTCAATGCTGAAACCAATGTTGTTCTCAATTGACATACTCTTGTATATTTCTGAAATAAACCTAAGGCCATAACTTGTGTTTTGTGACCATGTACACAAATAAGTTCAATCCTTTAAGGATTTTAGAAATATGATTCAACAATTGGTGTCCTTAACACGAGACTAGATACCAAATATTAAGTCGGTTAACTTTTTTCTTCTCTGACACGATTCTGAGATTCCATTCTGAATAACGTGCATTTCATAAAACTTTCATTGACTTGTATCAATAGAGCCAAATCAGTGGATAAATTACCTTTATTTATTTATTGACTTAGTTTTATTCATTTACACTGATATAATTGCGAATGGGATTTAATTTGTTACTTTTATTAAACAATGGGGATATTATGCAAGTTATTACCATTATCAGCTGTCTCAATATCCTTCTATAGGCTATTTACATAATAACATGCAATTCAAAGCAGCAACTTATGTTGCAACAAAATATATTAGAATGTAATGACATGCAATGAACACGGACAGGCTTACTCATCAGCACTGTTTGGTTACCGGGAGTGGTTAGGTCTATGAATGCTCAAAAATGTCAACGGACACCTTTTCTGACGTCAGAGCCTGAAAAGGCGTAGCTTCCTGGTTTGACGCCGCCACGTACTCAAATCGTGCACAGCACAATTCCGGTTTTCCTACAAAATAAATGTTACACTCGCCTGTACGAATACATAACCTAGACGTAAAATCGTGTATTAACTAAATGTAATAACAAGTTGTGCGTTTTATTATGTTTATTTTCATTCTTAACATAGGCGTTGCTTCATCATGCTATGTAATATATTATTTTATCACTATTACATTCAAGGCTAATATACAAGCTTTTACTTCGAAAGCAATGAAGGAAGTCGAACTTATGAGTTTGTACTTATTCAATCACACGTCATACAGAAAGCGGCGTACAAAACAAACATGGGAATGGAAAATGGGCCATAACCGAGCTGATAGTTGACGTTCAGTTCTTCCTCTAATTGACTGGACGCGTTTGCGCTGTGAAGTTTAATTACGAAAAACGCTCGTGTAAGTATTTTCACAGGGATCATATTAATGCACCTGGATCATTTATTTTCATAAAACACAATTAATAAGCAGGGGTGGAATGATATGGATGCCTTAGAAAGATACTTGGTACTCATCGTACGTGATTTCATTATATTTAATGTAGCAAAAGTAGATTTGTTCATGATCTGTGGTTCTTTTTGAGTGTCATCTTTGAGTAGTACTCAACGATGAAACTGTAGTATGAATGTGGGTAAGACAACCGTTCTGTTATTGCTTAACCGATGGGTCCGTAGAGACTCGTAATTTAAATTGTCCGGACAACAATATACATGTTGTACAAGGCATATAACATAGACAACTTAAAGCTTTAATATAATGCCATGTTATGTGCCTATAAGGCATATAACACACCTAGTGACGTGAATAATTTACAGAATAATGCTTGCAAAGCCCAACCCAATACAGGACTCAGCTCAGTAGTATGCAATCTCAGATGTAAAAGTATCTACTGTTTTAAAACAGGTCGAGGGAATGGCAGGCAAGGTGCTGGTTACAGGAGGAGGAGGCTACATTGGCAGTCATTGTGTCGTGGAGCTAATTGAAGCTGGCTACTGTCCAGTTGTCATTGACAATTTTTGCAATTCCGTTCGGGGTGAGTTTGAGTCGACAAATGTATATAATATGTTCTTGCCTAAACCCAAGTTTTATATTAATTCAGACAAAACTAAACTGTGTGTATGTATGTGTGTTCCGTTTTGGGTAAGTTGTATTCAGCGCCTCATTGGTGTATGTATTCTTGTTTAAACTAAGGTGTTATATAAAATGCAGACCTAACTTATAAGTGTGTGTGTGTGTGTGTGTGTGTGTGTGTGTGTGTGTGTGTGTGTGTGTGTGTGTGTGTGTGTGTGTGTGTGTGTGTGTGTCCGCATGCACTGGCTCACGTGCTACATCCTGTTTGTAGGAGAAGGGGATGTGCCAGAGAGCTTGCGCAGGATAGAGAAGTTTCTGAAAACTTCCATTGAATTCCATGAACTAGACCTTCTCGACCGAGAAGGATTGGAAAATGTCTTCAAAAAGGTTTGGGATTATTTTCAACAAACAATTGCACTATTTACTCACTAAGTCAGACTTGTATATAGGAAATGCTATGTAGAAGTTTCACTTTACATTAGTTGATTCTGCCTTGAATAGCGTTCTTTTTGCAGATGCAGTTGCGTACCTTGAGTAATGTGTGTGTTCATAAATTCTTTCCTCCCGCAGCATTCGTTCATTGCGGTCATGCACTTTGCGGGCCTGAAAGCCGTTGGAGAGTCGGTGAAGAAGCCTTTGCTTTACTACCAAGTCAACCTCACAGCGTCCATGAACCTGCTCCAGGTGTGTGTTGACATTGCGCCCTAATAATGTTAACCCCAGCTCGCTGGCCGCACCTAGATCTGTTGCACAGCAACAACTACAAAAGAAACAACCCTGCATGCTTTACTTACAATTATTTTTTTGACACTGCCACTTAGTGTGATAACTGGACATGCCTTCAATTGTTATATTTGACAGCTTGCCTTTCCCCTACAAACTCTGCTTAACCTTAAGTGTGTGTGTGTGTGTGTGTGTGTGTGTGTGTGTGTGTGTGTGTGTGTGTGTGTGTGTGTGTGTGTGTGTGTGTGTGTGTGTGTGTGTGTGTGTGTGTGTGTGTGTGTGTGTGTGTGTGTGTGTTGTGGGCTAACCTGTATCCCAGGTTATGCAGACTCATGGAGTGCACAACCTGGTGTTCAGCAGCTCGGCCACGGTGTACGGAGACCCCCAGCGGCTGCCCATCGACGAGCAGCACCCAGTGGGCAGCTGCACCAACCCCTACGGCAAGACCAAGTTCTTCATCGAGGAGATGATCACCGACCAGTGCAAGGCCAATAAGGTCCGTGCACAAGTATGGGTGGACCCCTGGGGAGTAAGGGGGTATGATGTGATTTTAGATATCTCAAAGTATTACTATAAGATGTAGCTTAATTATTGTCCCGGTCCTAGAGGCTGCATCACAGATATAGATACACAGATATAGAAATAACTCAAGATATTACGGGTAATAAATGTATAAACATAGGTTTGAACTGAAAGTAAGCATTGTAGTTGAATGAAAACAATTATTTTGTCTGCACAGGACTGGAATGCAATTGCGCTGCGCTACTTCAACCCGATCGGAGCTCATATCAGCGGCCTCATCGGAGAGGATCCTCAGGGCATCCCCAACAACTTGCTCCCGTATGTTGCACAGGTAAAATGGCTGGCGGCCTGGGAGCGACGGTTCACAGGACATTACATTACATCGCTATCTCCAACGCAAACTTTCTGTTCTTTCTTTTCTGTGAACCACACCCAGGTTGCCATTGGGAGAAGAGAGCACCTCAGTGTATTTGGGAATGACTACGACACACCTGATGGGACAGGTAATAGAGAGGCACCCAGATCAGCAAATAACCCTTAGTTGTACATTTAGTTATTTATGAATCTATGAATTCATGGAATGTAATTTGTTACTTTTATTAAACAATGGAGCTATTATGCAAGTTATTATCATCAGTATCAATATCTTTATATTGCCTATTTACATCTTAACAAAGGAATACAAAGTAGCAACTAATCTTGCTACAAAATATACTGTAATGTGTGGAATGAACACGGACAGTCCTTTTTTTGCTAGGCGTGAGAGATTACATCCATGTGGTTGATCTGGCCAAGGGACACATAGCTGCCTTGAAGAAGCTGCAGGACAACTGTGGGTGCAAGGTACTATAAAACCCACTCCTCGACCCGGGCCTTGACATTCATTATATTGTTCTGAATGTATTCTATAGTGCCTGTTTATCCTGTTACTGTAGATAATAATGACTGTGTGTGTGTGTGTGTGTGTGTGTGTGTGTGTGTGTGTGTGTGTGTAGGTGTACAACCTCGGGACAGGCACTGGGTATTCAGTGCTCCAGATGGTTAAGGCAATGGAGAAGGCCTCTGGCAAGAAGGTGAGTAGCAGTGATGACCCGGCCTGGGAGTGAATGGGTTAACTGGCCAAGAAATAAAGATCTGATTACAAAAATACATAGAGGTTTGCACTGCACAACAAAATGAAGAACAAACTAAGAACATTTTAGAAGAAAATGTTAAATAACACCTAACATAAACTCTGTAGTATAACAGTACCTGAAGAAAATGAGGAATATCATGCCCAGCTTATGAACTGCAACACTGCAACCAACCATGAAACCACATTTTATGTCTACTAGTTGTGCATAGGAGGTTAGCCAGGAACTGGTAGGATAGGTGGGGCCTTGCACCTTCAAAGCACTCGAGTGATTGATGGGTTTAAAGGCCCCTTGAGGCTGCAAATGGTTTAATAAGTGAGTGTACAATACCTGGGTCAATCACACTCAAATCTCATTCCTCGTCCTCATCCCTGCTCTCCGTAGATCGCATGCCAAGTTGCCCCGCGGAGGACCGGGGACGTGGCGTCCTGCTACGCGGACCCCCGCCTGGCTGCGGAAGAGCTGGGCTGGAAGGCTGAGTTTGGCCTAGAGAGAATGTGTAAGGGCAATGCACACGTGACCATGCTGCTATATGCTGCTGCTAGCATACACACGGCGGCTAGCATACTCACTGCAGCTAGCATACACACTGCTGCTCGTATACACTGCTGCTGGCATACACACTGCTGCTGGCATGCACGCTGCAGCTGGCCGCATGGCACCGCAACCTGCATGCATTGTTCTGGCTAAATTATATGTATTTCGTGAACAAATATTAAGCCAAAATAAAAAAATATATAATTTGTAATAATGTTTAGATTCATATAATCACAAATATTATATATACTTAATCTTTTGTATTTATATAGTGGTGTACAATATTAACTGTATTATATATTTCAACATAGGTGAGGATTTGTGGCGCTGGCAGTCCTCAAACCCAACCGGGTTCTCCAGTTGATTGATCTGTTCCAGTGGACATGCTTCCACTCCAAGCTGTATCATAACGTTGCTTTACTACACCTGCCTTTTTCTAAATGTGTTAAATTCAGATTCATATATTTATGCAGAATTTAATTGAGATTCCAAGGTATGTGCATACACTCAGTAATCTAAACACTTACAACCGGTACATGGATTTGTCATTTACATGTTAGGAATTAATGTTCTCTCATATTACATAAAGCTCTGAGGGGGGTGATAATGAAGACAATTTATTAAAGTAAAAGAATTAAAAATAAGTGCTGCCTTTGTTGTCTCTATCCTTTATATGTAATATTTGGGTTATTTTGTGCCACCAATAGCATGAACAAGATACGAAAGAAAAATCTAACACTGAAGTAATATTTGAGCTTTTGCTACTTTAAGGTACTGTAGAGAGGTAGTACATTGAGAAGACACTGGGGCTTTAAATGGCTTTTTGGCCCTTGGGCACCCAGTTAAACGCCCACGTCAGCAAAGTCGACCATTCGGTCTGAACGGGTTTCGGTCTTTAGGGCTGAGCAGGAAGTGGTTGAGTGGGAACCCTGTTTGAAAAAAACAGGGAGAGAAGCCAGCAGAAATTAAAGATGGAAATGGTGACAGACATGGGGTCGACTCGACTCTATCGGCCATCGGGTGAACCGGGTCATCAGTGAGTATCAAAATAATTTCTCACGAGTATCGGCGTAAAAAAAAATGGGGGCGAGTTGGGGCGTAAACGGGTCTTGCGGACATCGCATGCCCGAGACGAGTCGCTCGAATCAGCAGCAGGCAAATACGACTCCTCGCATCATGTGGTCTTGAGATTTTCAATCCACACAGAGACTATTGTCATTTAAACCCGCAGAAAACGGGTGTTGCAGTTTGGATTATTGAAAGCGTATATATGAGTCTCTGTGTCTGCAACTTCCTTTTCTATTGTGTTGGAGTGGTAGCCTGCAAGTGGGCGTCCCTCCAGTGCCGAGTTGAGCTGAGCGCTGCTCTCTCCAGAGCTGAGCTGCTGCTGCCCGCTTTTCGTTGGACTGTTGCTAAATCCACAAACGTACGTCTAAATTGGACAAAGTCACTGAACACGAATGTATAGTTCTATGCATCTTGTTTACAGTTGATGGATAACGGGTGTTGCACCGTTGGTAAGCCTACTCGGGCGATGCGTCGCTTAATTGGAAACGCATGCGATGCCTTTGGCGGTGACTCTAGACACACAGGTAGTATTTCCACAACGCATCGGTAGGATACAATATATGTTCGTTTACGTGCGTTTTAGTTTAATTTCACGGATGTATCTTTGGTTAAATCTTTAGAGATTTCACGTAGTCTACGTTTCTTTCGGGACGACGCCAGGGGTTTTGTCACCCGATGCTTTTTCAGTGTCGGGTGTTACCCATCAGAAGTCTTTGATGGACGGTTCATCCAGCCACTCACAGCACAGAGGCAGCTCTAATGGGCTGGTCCTCTGCGGAGTTGGCATACAGTGCCACCCTGAGAAACAAAGACTCAATATTTGCCAACCGATGTTATTCATTTACTGGGGGTGTCATATTGACATATTTTTATTGAGCTTAGTGGCAAGGAAGAAAACAGAAAGAAGACCAAATAAGGCTGTGTCTAGTTGACTAGATGTTTTGAATACAAACGCAGTCATGCCTCTGCCTTCTCCTTACAAAACACATTTTACATGTTAAGCTATATTAAGCAAATTAAAGTACAAATACACACATGACAAAAAATCGACTCACCAATATAACAACACAAAAAAATTCGGTCTTTAATGTTCTGTATCTGTAACTAAGAATGACTACACACCACAACACCAGTCCATCCATCCGTCCGTCCACAATGTTAACCCCTCGCTGCTGATGTTGTGGCAGGCAGGCCCAGCGTTGGTTCAACGCGGCTGACATCACGGTGGCCCACCAGAGACACCTGCTGAAGCAGCTGGACCAGCAGCGCTGCCAGGAGCTGTTTTGCGACTGCAGCGTGCTGGTGGAGGGGCAGCTGTTCCGCGCCCACCGCAACGTCCTGTTCGCCAGCAGCGGCTACTTCCGCATGCTGTTGTCCCCCCAGGGCTCGGACCGCGGTCGTCACCCGGGGATGTCGGACACCGCCTCGGCCACCTTCGACACCTTCAGCCCCGACACCTTTGCCCTCATTCTGGACTTCATCTACTCGGGCCAGCTGGACCTGTCCAGCCACAACGTGATCGAGGTGATGTCGGCCGCCAGCTACCTGCAGATGAACAGCGTCATCAGCTACTGCAAGACCTTCATCAAGTCCTCGCTGGAGATCAGCGTCAAGGAGGAAGAGGAGGAGCGAGAGGTGGAGGGGGGCGGTGGTGGTGGTGGTGGTGGTGGTGGTGGAGGTGGTGGAGGTGGTGGTGGTGGTGGTGGTGGGGGCGAGCGCTTCATCGACCTGCTGGAGGCGCAGGGCCCGTTCTCCTGCGGCGGCGACGACGAGAACCTCTCGGACCAGGAAGTCAATCCTTCTCATCATCCGCCTCATCATCTCCGTCTTCATCAGCAGGGTACTCAGACCCCCATGGGGTCCGTGAGCCCCCCGCCGGCCCTATGGACTCACGACGGGGCCCACCTGACCCAGCAGGTGTTCATGCTGAAAGACCTGGACCAGACGGCTCCGGCGCTGGCCGCCAGGGCCGACAACGGCGGCGACAATGGCGGCGGCGGCGTAAGCCCGGCTGACGTGGGGTTGGAGGAGGCCAACACGGGGGTGGAGGACCTCCTGGACCCCCTGTTCACCGTATCTGGCCCGGAACGGCAGCGCAGGAAGAGGGGGGCCAGGAGGACGGCGCCCTACTGCACACGCTCGTCCACCAACGATGACCCCCCCGAGGTCCAGGAGGCTCGGTCGCAGAAGGCAGAGAAGGCGGAGGAGCTGTACGCCACTCTGCCCACCATCGTGGGGGTCATCGGACAGTTTCATACTGGTGATATTTCTGTTTCGTTTTTTTAAACAAAGGGTGAAAAAAACATTTGCTTTTATAGATGTCAGGTTTAACAATCTCAAAGGGCTTCACAGGGCAATGTGTTTACATGAGGATACATACTACATCAGTTACCAGTTCCACAGTCAAATGTATTTATGACAAAGAAGAGGACAGAGAGGTGCAGGATGGACAGCATAATCATTCATTATAATGAATTAATAACATGAATGAAAATTATACTACATTTTTGGCAAGTTCATAAATATAGAAAAAAGCAAAACATATTCTGTTAAATGTTTCAGGCCTCCACAATTACTCACATTACAAAAAGTCACATTTCTTTTTTTCATCTCTCTGTCTCGCTCTCCCCTCAGATTCCAACCCCACCATGCGCTACAAGTGTCCCTTCTGCACACACACAGTCAAGAGGAAGGCCGACCTGAAGCGTCACCTGCGCTGCCACACGGGCGAGCGGCCGTACCCGTGCCAGGCCTGCAACAAACGATTCACCCGCCTGGAGCACCTGCGCAGCCACTTTGAAACGGTACAGGAGACATTCAACAGCCGTGGTTAGGAATTGTTTGTAAAGGATGCTTGTGCTGAAGACCTCTTTTAGAAGGAGATATACACGCACACTGACGGTCAACTTTGATCCTGTTTTTTCTTTATTGGTGACAGTAAACCCGTTTGGAGCAGACTCTACTCTTCCATGTGAAAGTCCTATAAACCTTTTATTAAAAATTTTCTTTTCAGTAATATGAAACATAAAAACATTGTACGAAAAAAAAATCCTTGCCCAGTAATTAGCTCTTCTACATGAATACATAACATGAATTTAAAAAATGCTGGTTTTACTAGCTTTTGATTCATCAAAATAGTTTCCTGTCTGAATAGCTATTCTGAAGAATGTTTTCCCCTCCTCCAATTTAAACTTTGACAACCATGAACCAGAAGACCTACTAATGATTCAGACATTTCTTTGGGATTATTACCCTCTCTGACATTTCTCTTCAACCGTTACAGATCCATCAGGCGCGGAAGCTGGTGTGCAAGAAGTGCAAGTGTCCGGTGACGGAGGAGGGCAGCCACGTGGTGTGCGAGGGCACGCGGCGCTACCGCATTTGCACCACGTGCATCCAGGAGGAGGCGGGCTTTGAAAGCCTGCCCATGGATGCCACCCTGGAGGGCCTTGACCAGGAGCCGGCCCTGCTGCTGGGGGTGGACGGCGAGGAGGAGGGGGAAACCCAGAGGTCCTGGATGACGAGCATGGAGCAGGAGGAGGATGAAGACGAGGACAATCTGGCGGAAGACTCTGGGACCGATCTTATCATCCACGAAGTGGACGACAGTGACGAGGAAGTGCAGTGAAGCAGAGCCCAATACGAAATGATGTTGTGTGTGTGTGTGTGCGCATCAGTGCACATGCATGTGCACTGATGACTGATGTTTATGACTGATGTTCATAACATATGTATCTACTGTATCATCTGGTGAATGATGAAAATGCAAACGTTAATGTACACTAGTTAGAGGCAAAGGGGAAAATATTGTTTCAGGAGTAATGTTTTGAATCACGTGGAGTATATGTGATTACTAAGTTTAAAGTATTCAAAGCATGCACTAGGTCCAGTTTTCATTTTTAAATACAATTATTTAATTGAAATATGCATGCAAGGGCCTGGTTGATAACTAAACTGTTTCGAAGAAATCCAGGTTTGACAAAATATCGTTTATTTAATATACACATTTCTAGTTCATGTTCCTCTGTGAGACTTTGATATCGCAGTTTGATTTAATGTGTACATACTTCAATTTATTTATAAAAATATTTTTTATTACTTTTTTCACAAATTAAAGATATTTTCATATTATTCCTCGTGCTGTTTTGTGTATCCTATACATAGGGGTCATAAGCAGCGACGTTATATCTACTGGCCAGCAGATGGCAATAAAGCACTGCATTAATTAAAGCTCCCTGGCGATAGACGAAACATCACAGGCTAGAGCAACATGGCTGCGCTGGTCAGAATCGTCAACAGAAGCAATTTTATCTCCAGGATGGGTCATCCATGTTTAGCCCTCGGCGGCTCTGCTGCCGGTGCAAAATCAGTAAGTGTCACCCAATCTTGTGGATACAAAAAATGTCATTATGCCTGATGCTAGGCTTTGTTTAAGATCATTGCTTCGATGTTCGGCCAAGTGGCGGTAGCTACTAGCTTCCTCAAGTAATCTGAACCTACCTACATTTTTGCACTTTGCCCACTGTAAGATGTTTTGATATTTTTTGGTCTCTCTGTTCCGCGTAGGTTGGTGGAAGTTCAAGTAAACGTCTTCCTGGAAGAGTGAAGATAGTGGAGGTCGGACCCCGAGATGGGCTTCAAAACGAGAAGGTAACGTTCATTAAGGACCCATGGTTAACGCAACCCCAATAGAAAACAAAACCTCAAGTGTTTTCACAGCGCCGCATCACCGTGCTATAATAAGTAAACTGCTGTTTATCTTTTTTTCACGATTTTCTATCTCCATCTCCAGACGATTGTGCCCGTAGAGACAAAAATTCGATTGATTGACATGTTGTCCGATTCCGGCCTGTCAGTCATTGAAGCCACCAGCTTTGTGTCCCCCAAATGGGTTCCACAGGTAATCTTCTTGACATATTTATTCGGTAAAGTCAATGCCAATGATTATACCAACGTCACCTAACGTGTGCTACATCAGGTGGATTCATGTGTGTCGTTTAACCCATGATGTTCATTAAATTACAGATGGCCGACCAGATGGAGGTCATGAAGGGGATCCGTAGGAAGCCTGGTGTCTCCTACCCGGTCCTCACCCCTAACCTCAAGGGCTTCCAGGCCGCTGTAAGTAGTCCTCTTTACCACACCAGTCGCCTACCACTACAATACAACCTCAAAGAAAGCACCAAGTTCACTGCCACGTGTAGTCCACTCCCTTACTGTTTGTTTAGCAAGTGACCGCATTTACAGCTTAAGGAAGACATATTGTTAATAGTTTCACTAGAAACGGGGCTGTCCATGCTGATGGACTTTAGTGTTTGGTTACATACAGCATTTCTATCCACATTCAAGCTTTTCAATTTTGTGGAACAGATTGTGCCAACCATTGTTATTAGCATTGAATTGCTACGAGTCATTTGGCAATACATTCCCAAAGGAAGCCATCAGCATATTGAAAATAGATCTGTAAACCTTCTGATCACATAATGTACTGGATGGCACAGAGGCAGAACTCTGTATTGTTCACAAGCAGATTCAATAGTGTGTTCAACTGAGGAACAAGAATTTATCCTCAAACCTTAACCTCCTGGGTGCCATGCTACTACACATGCCTATTAATATATTTGGTGGCAGCACTTTGATAAAGTTAAGATAAGGGAAATTCAAGTTATATAATGGCAAAAGTTGGAATAGTTTGAATAGTGACAAATCGGAAGATCTAAGTGGGAATACCAAACAAACAGTATGTGATGTATTTTGTAATTCCCTCTCTGGCAGCTTGAAGCGGGAGCTTCGGAGGTCGCCATATTCGGAGCAGCCTCTGAGCTCTTCAGCAAGAAGAACATCAACTGCTCGGTGGAGGAGAGCCTGCAGCGCTTCGAGCTGATCATGGTGGCAGCTAAAGAGGCTGGTGTACCCGTCAGAGGGTAGGGGAACATGCGTCGGAAAAACACATTTATCACAGTTTGCCACAGACTCAAACACTCTTTATCTGGTAATTAACTTCTACAATTGATCTCTCGCTGAAAACCCTTTCTCTCTCCTCTCCTCTCTCTCCCCCCCCCCCCCCCCCCCCCCCCCCTCAATACAGCTATGTGTCCTGTGTGCTAGGATGCCCATACGAAGGCAAGGTGGCACCTGCTAAAGTTGCACATGTAAGTACTTTGACTAGGATTGAGGTGGGACGCATGCTTTGCTCTTCGGAAACCTTGTATGCTTTTGCTTACCTGGCTGTCTTGGAAGGATGCGTATGTTTTGGTTTTGTATATTTATTTGTCGTACGTAAGCAGTTCAATTCACAATGGCACACTAGCGGCTGCTAATTAACATGTGTGATAATGCATAGGGTTCCGTAGAACCTGCCCACAGTGATGCTATATAACATGCCTGCTAGCATATTAGCTCGTAAACCCCTTTTTGCTCCAGAAAATGCACCCTCGAGTCGTGGTTGTTTCAGAATATCGGGCTTACCATTGGTTTCGTGTCTTCCTCGTAGGTAGCAAAGCGTCTGTACTCCATGGGCTGCTACGAGATCTCCCTGGGCGACACCATAGGGGTGGGCACCCCGGGGGGCATGAGCGAGATGCTGGAGGCGGTGAGCAAGGAGGTGCCGGTGGGGGCGCTGGCCGTCCACTGCCACGACACCTACGGCCAGGCCCTGGCCAACATCCTGGTGGCCCTGCAGGTCAGAGCTCATGCCTATCTTGATACATGTGCACAGTGTTGGGTAACTTGGTCATTAAAAAGAGGAAGTGACCCACTTTCTGTCATGTTATGTAATTCTATTGTTGGTGTAATGTTGACCGACATTTTTTTAATAACTGCTTTTTAATTAAAAGCAAGGGATTTCCTTTAGAATATTCACTGACTCTGATTCACTTTTCAAAAGTAATGTTAAATGTAGTACATTTATTTATATTTTTAATCGTGGCAGTGCAGTTTTCAGTTGTAGATACTTTTGAGACAGCTGACCGAAGGAAGCGTATGATTGTGTTTCCAGTGCGGTGTTATAACCTGCATGATGTTGTTGTTGTTGTTGTTGTTGTTTTGTCAGATGGGCGTCAGTGTGGTGGACTCCTCGGTGGCCGGGCTGGGCGGCTGCCCCTACGCCCAGGGGGCTTCCGGGAACGTGGCGACCGAGGATGTTGTGTACATGCTGCACGGCCTTGGCATCCAGACGGTAAGAATCCATCCCCGGTTTTATGTTTGCGCTCATGCCACCTCCCCCCAAACTCTTCCACTTCCATTGTACTGCCCATAACAGCCACTTCCTAGTGTTTCCTATGGGAAAAAAATGTGCCCTCTGCTTTTATCTCTTGCACGGATGTTGCATTGTATAAACAGGGATGTTAAGAACTTTTTTATGTTTTACGTCTTTGATGTATTATTATTTATTTCATCACAGTCAAACCTTAAACCCCACCCCCTTAGCGTTTGAAAGGACTTGACCTTTTTTCACGCCAGTTGCTTGCTTTGCTCCGCTCTTCGCTGTCTTAATTCTCTCCATGTCAGGGCGTGGACCTCTCCAAGTTGATGGATGCCGGCGCTTTCATCTGCCACTCCCTCAATAGAAGGACTAACTCCAAAGTGTCCCAGGCCACCTGCTGCAAGCTGTGAACTGTATCCCTGTACCGCGGACCACGTCTAGTGCAATAAATACGTTTCAAAGAAAAGTGCAAAAGTTGCGTTCTCTCGAAGTGGGACGGTCTGGGTTTGTAGACATGGCTCACAACACATTCGGTGTCGCCTCTTGCTGATACACATGCAAGTGAAATACAGGCCTGGGCTTTCTGTCAACAGTGCATTTCTACAAGTCGATTTTTCAAGATTGCTTCTCTATGGTGCCTTTTTATATACATAGTCTGTTGAACTACACCCACATGCCTGTCACACGCATACTGTTTTGACCGATTTTCTTTCCACTTTATTGTAAAATTCAACTTTGGAGACAGCCGTTTGTTCATATTTGTTATAGTTTAGACATTTTAAGGACTTGAGAAACAAGTGATGATGATGTATGTTTGTTGTGATTACAAAGGGCACAAATGTCACCAGGTAATGAGCATCAGGTAATAATGGCTTAATGATGGTCATGATCACTTTTCCAATGGAAGAGGGTGGATCATCGGATATCTTGATGCAACAGTGGTTCACATTAATTTAACGAAGTCAAAGTTATTCTTTTTCTAAACTACTGTTTTTTTTTGTCTGTGTGTGAGAAGAACATTGTTCTTGTGTGTGAGAGGTTGTTCATAATAAAAAACGAATTACTAAATAACTGCTGCTTATCATGTTAATGTCAATATTTTATTTTTGACCATGATAATTAAAGGAAGAATGTGTCCCAACTTGTGTGTGACTTGTCTGAAGGAACAATGATCTGTTGCCTGTTTTTGTATTTGTTTAGAAAGAACAACCATTTGAAAGGAACAAAAGATACGTTTTGTTCAGCACACCCTATACACCTGACTAACAAGCTTGACAGGTACACTAGGATTCCTGCACAATGTGTACCTTTTTAGGTAGATACTATTCATCTGCAAACAACTGGAAAAAAGACAAACCTTTGTTCCTCAAGTCAAGAGTTTGTATTGTATGAGAGATGCCGTCATACAAAAATAGTACTACTGACTAAAAATACTGGAATCATAAGCACAAGCACACAGAGAAAATACTATTTAAATTTGTATTTAACTATAAATGTATGTTACTGCACATTGTATTTCAGCATTTTGGTCGCAGAAGATCACTTTAAGAAGACCCTTTGACAAATAGTGTTCTCTAAGAAAAAAAAAGGCTAATAATGTGGTTGGCTCAACACTTTATTTATTAAATATCTTATAAAATATATAAAATATTGAAAAAAATCCAGCTAACGACTCCATTGTCGACAATTATCAAGGATTTGTGGACCCTGTTCTTTCTCGCACTGAAGCTTTTGCTCCTTGGCCGCAGATGT
Organism: Lota lota; assembly: GCA_026745465.1. Taxonomy (NCBI): domain Eukaryota; kingdom Metazoa; phylum Chordata; class Actinopteri; order Gadiformes; family Lotidae; genus Lota; species Lota lota. Next base: position 416,373 of record JACYXH010000496.1, on the reverse strand, counting down.
GGCAGAATTCAACAGCAGCATTCCTATCACCTTGTGCAGAATCAACAGTGGCCTTGGATGAGGATAGAGTTTTATACAAGCACATCTAAATACAGGCGCTCTGTGTACACGTTGTGGCCCAACAACACAACCCTGGTGGAGGCAAAGAACATTTGTTAGAAGTGCATAAAACATCTGGGACACTATTAATATGAGGAGTATTTACACGTTTGATCCACCACACTGAATGCAATTTCTTTCTTCTGAATGAACCAAAAGATTAGCATTTTAGGGTTTGCGGTAAACAAGTAAAGAATGACATCGTTAAACAGGCTCTTAAGGAAGTGCACTGAAATGCAATTTCCTTATCATAAACATGGAGAGAAAGAGTGCTTATGACAGAGTTGGTTGGGTGCCTGAATACCGGAGTCAGGTGTCTTTTGTCCGAGCCTGCATGTCTAGAATAGAGAAGTTCCACGAGCTAACTTCCTTTCCCAATCGTCCTTCTGAGTCTTGCAGAAACTGCGCTGCAACTATATTCCAAACAAAAACAGTTTGATACAACAAACGCCACATCAATTTGGTTGCTGTGGATGTGCTGTACACACACATTTACATCTATCACAAAGCAGGCCTTGTGGAGTTAAACTCATTCTTTGAGTCAGGCCCAGTCCTACGACATAGCACAGCACCCGAGGTTCAACAGAGGTTCATAGAACTGAGCTTCAGTCAATGTCTACCCCTGGACTTTCCATTCCTATGGCCTAAAGTCTCGCTGGGTTGTCCAATAATGTATCAAAAGACAGGTTAGGGGCAGAAGCCCTCATCTCCTCCCTCGGTTTGTGCACGGCGAGCCTGTACGGAGGCTTGCAGCTGCTATTGAAGGACGGAGGCCCATCCCTGGACAACGCGCACTTGGTCATCATCTCCATGGGTTGATATGGATATCCATCCATACTTGTTGAGGCCGTTGTCGTCGTAGTCGTTCTCCGCTGGTTCTCCTCCGGCGGGGAGCGGTTTCGCCGCTTTAACTTGTTGGCGCAGCGCGCCACGCGCTTGGAGACGAGGTAAATGATCTCGCAGATGTTGAGCACGATGCAGAGGGCCGAGGCGCCCACCATGAAGTAGGTGAACACCTTCTTCTCCGTGGGGTGGCCGATGTAGCAGTCCACCTGGTTGGGGCAGGGGGACACCTCGCACTTGACCAGGCGCGGCAGGTAGAAGCTGTCGTAGATGTAGTGCAGGATGTAGAGGAAGGCCACCTCGATGGCCGTCTTGACGAACAGGCTGATCAGGTAGGTCCACCACAGGCCGCCGTGCTTCTTGCCCGTGTTGTTGTACAGCTTGGTCTCGTCGTTGTGCTTCGCGTGGTACTTGCGCTCGCGCTCGTCGCGGTACGCCACGTGCATGACCACCATGAAGGAGGGGCAGGTGACGAAGATGAGCTGCAGGGCCCACAGGCGGATGTGGGAGATGGGGAAGTAGTAGTCGTAGCACACGTTGGCGCAGCCCGGCTGCTTGGTGTTGCAGTCAAAGTCCTTCTGCTCGTCGCCCCACACCCGCTCGGCCGCCACCACGTACACCATGACGCGGAACACGAACACGATGGACAGCCATATCCGCCCGAACGCCGTGGAGTACTTGTTCACGCCGCTCAGGAGGGCTTGGAAGGTCTTCCAGTCCATGACGTTGGCTGGGTTTTACGCTGTCCCTCTAGAGAACGTCCTCTCTTTCGTCTTTGGCCGGAGCTGACTTGAAAACCTGAAACCAGAAGAAAACATGAGGGGTCAGGGTTGATGACTGATGAAGGTATTATATATATATCCCATCTGGTGGACGCTTTTATCCAAAGTGTGTTGCAACAACCCAAGTCCATACATTCTAAGCCCCAGTGGGAACCAAACCCCTAACCCTGGCAGTGTTAATGCCATGCTCGACCAGTTGAGGTAGACATGGCAAATTAAAGCACTTTGTCTTCAATGCGTATGTAACAGTTGTAGTGTGGTATAGTGCCATCGATTGACTGTATCTCATCTGTTCTCATACAGACCAGATCATATTGAAACGCTATGCCTCCAAGAGGCTTGGGGATTCCTCAACACAAATAACAATTGACTACACATCCCCAACACACACATATGCATGTACATTAGCATACCCTACACACACACACACACACACACACACACACACACACACACACACACACACACACACACACACACACACACACACACACACACAGGCCTATCAAATAGCTACTTGTTTAGTAATCTAAAGATCATTTGAGAAACAAAACAGATTTAACTAATACAATTTCACAACATCTCTCTCTCTCTCTCTCTCTCTCTCTCTCTCTATTTCTCTCTCGCTCTCTCTCTCTCGTATATGTATAGTTATTTTGTTTTATAAAACTTGCTAGGCCTACCAGCTACTTTTAAGAACTCGCTATAATTATCATAATTACTATGATGATCCCGACCCAGACCAAACATTCCTTCACGCACATTGCATCTAATTCGGTAGGGCTGCCTATTCGTTAAAGAGCTATTTTAATCACTACTTTTATGTAAATAGCAGTAACCTATCTGTTTCTTCATTTACAGCGTTTTAAAACCATTTGGATGGGAGAGAAAAAACAAATATCCACATTACTCAAATTGCATCGCGGCAAACTACTGGAGGAAACGAAAAGAGAGGCTACCAGCCACTTACCAAAAGTATTTTCAATTAATCGTGTCCAACGCCAAGTGGACGTACAGTCTAATTGTTTTATGCCACGTATGACTGTTGGCTTTTTTTCTATTTAGAAAACAAGTATTAATACTGAGATGTGTTTACTCCACATAGCGAAAACCGCCGTCTCGAATGCGCAGTGGAGCTCGCCTGTGGGTGGGGTTACAGAGGAAAGTTAAGGTGTGATCAAGTTCTCTCTCTCTCTCTCTCTCTCTCTCTCTCTCTCTCTCTCTCTCTCTCTCTCTCTCTCTCTCCCCCCCCCCCCCCCCCCTCGCTCTTTCTCTCAAAATAGTTGTTTAATTCAAAGCGTTTGCCATGTGTGCGCTAGTAGCAAAAACACTCACAATACGTTCATGTATTTTATATCGACTATAAAGCCTTCACACGTATCCCCAAAAACGGATAGTTGTCCTTTCGCTTCAACTCAACGTTTTTGCCCAACCGTTTCCAGAAACAGGCTTGTTCGTGTCTTGTTTGAACTTGTTTCAAGACTGCTCTGCCTCATGCGAAGCCACGCAGACACACCCTGAACATCTTTCATCAGACCAAGTAATCCTAGTTCAAATGTATGCTTGGCAACCACCATAGGCTACTGTTATTGATGATGATGATGATGATGATGATGATGATGATGATGATGATGATGATGAGGGGGCGAGAAGACAAACCCAAGGAAGCGTGTGTTTCCTTTCCTTCGTTCGTTCGAATGTCAGTTTTTCCACCAGCATCCAGCAAAAAACCTTCAGCTTTGAACAACCAAAGGAGAATGAGGGATCTCGAGGTAAAGACCCAGTGTAGTCTGCTTCACATGTGAGGACAGATTTCAGATTTTCGTTTTAGTCCATGACATTTCACACATTTTCACAAAATAAAATAAAAGGCCATGTGCAATTAGGAACATAATATGAGCTAGGATCAAATAAAGGAATAAACAATGGATTTGTGTTTGTAGGCGTGGCACAAAGTGTATAGGATAACATTTATGTAATAAGTAGGCCTTATGATAACTACATATTTTTACGTCCTACGTGTTACTCAAATGTCGAGACTAGACATTATTTTATTATTATTTATTATTATATTTATTTCACAAAAGATAAATACAGTATGTGATTAAGGGATTGAATCTCGAGTCGTACCACCTATAAAATGTGTGTGTGTGTGTGTGTGTGTGTGTGTGTGTGTGTGTGTGTGTTCCGAGCCAGATGTTTACCAACGTAAACATCTGCCATAGCAACCCGCTGGAATTCAAGTGGTTCGTGCCTGGAGGGAGATGAAGAACTGGTTCAGGCCGTCCGCCACGGCCCGCCCAAAGAGGAATGCGTACGGTGACTCAACCCACACAAGCTGCGTGTATTGGCGAGAAAAAGTCAACAGGAAACTTCAATTGCAAACTTTAGCTTGTGCCTGTGGCACGATGCTGGATTGGTAGGGGTTCTGACACATAGGAAAGTTCACGGTTGTGTGAAAGCTGTTGATCTGGTCATCGGTCAATCCGTCCTTCGTGGGTGTCATGTGGAAGGTTAACTTGAAGCTCTTACCATTTATTCGTTTTCACCAACTGAACAAACAGCTATGATCTAATGTAAACACGCCAGTTACCTGTTAATGTCCCTACACATTATAAGAGACTGTCATTAGCAAAACAAGAAGGTGGAACTCTTTCAACGGGTGGCACACCCCGTCTACCCATCGTGATTAGTCAAGCTATGGAATAATCCTCGCCTCTGGCTTAAAAAAAAGAACCAGTCATGCAGAACAATGGGGATTGGGGGTTGATTATATTGCAACACATTTGTGTTAAGGAAATAGTCCAGCTTAAAACATAATATTGATAATAATGCCTTTAATGACTGAAGATCCTAACTTCGGGGTGCAGTATAGCTGGTCAGCTTGGTATAAGAAATGCCTACCTAATTATATTGTATACAATTAAACAAGAATAAAAAATAACTTGGAAAAATGACATAATAATAATATTCTTTATTTACAAAAATGTGTAAGAAGCATAGATTCTGAACTTCAAATAAAAAACAATCCTTAACTTCCTAATACATACATACCCAGAAATATACATCAACTGTGTATTTTCTTGTCTTCAATGTTCATACCTCAAAACATTGATTAGGCATTTGTGTGCGTGCGCCCTGGCCAGACAGAGCCAGGTCAATAACATAATATAGCCTGTTGGCCTCAAATACAAAAAGCCCTGGTAACAAAAAAAACTAAATAGTATAGTTTAAGATATGGCAATGAACGATGGTATTTATAGGAAGGAACATTTTTTATCTGACTCAACTTTTGAATGTCTTTTTGATCTAATCCTACAACTCTCATTCTGCACCAACTAGGTTTTCTTTATTCAAAGGTTATGGAACCTTGTCTGTAAACATGAAACCAACTCAACCTTTAAAAGAAATTGCACAATCTGTATTCCTGATGGCTTATATTACAACTGTGCAATTCTCCCATAGTCCAGAATTTCAAACATTCATTGGGAGTGTAATGTGTATACAATACTACAGCAACATTAGCCGGCGCCATTGTCCTTTCCACTGCTAAAAGACGAGACAGTGAGAAGTTTAGAGGTGTGGATTGCAGTGGACTGAAGGGGCCATCCACCCTCGAGACAGACGGATCTCGAGGGTTTACTGCAACCCCCCTCCCCGGGGTCCATCGTCCTACGAAAGACCTGCAGCGCACACGGCTCTTCATCTGGGGGTGACCTCCCGTGAAGGCACGGCCATGCTGTACGCTGGCGCCGGCATGGTTTTCTCCACCAGCCTCAGCGTGTTCGCCTCCAACAGGTTGCCGGTCTTGCCTCCGCCCAGCGAGGCGCCCATGTTCCTGGTCAGCTGGCTGCGGTGGGACAGGTGCGAGTTGTGCAGTTTCACCATGCCCTCGTGGCACTTCTTGCCCACCAGGTACACGATCTCAAAGATGGAGAGCAGAATGCACGCCAGGCTGGTGACCACCATGAAGATGGTGAAGATGCGCTTCTCGGTGGGCCGCGCGATGAAGCAGTCCACCGTGTTGGGACAGGGGGGCACCTGGCACTTGATGAGCGAGGGGAAGTCGTAGCCCTCGTAGATGTGGTAGATGAGGTAGACGAACACCGTGTCCACCACGATCTTGAACACCAGCGTCAGGACGTAGGTCCACCACAGGCCACCGCGCTTCTTGCCCGTGTTGGCGTACAGGCTGCGGCAGTTCTCGCCGTGCTTCTCCTTGTTCTTTTTCTCGCGCTCCTCCCGGTAGGTCACGTGCATGACCACCAGCAGCGAGGGGCAGGTGACGAAGATGAGCTGAAGGGCCCACAGGCGGACGTGGGACACGGGGAAGAAGTGGTCGTAGCAGACGTTGTGGCAGCCCGGCTGCGCCGTGTTGCAATTGAAGTCCTTCTGCTCGTCGCCCCAGACCTTCTCGGCGGCCACCACGAACACCATGACGCGGAAGAGGAAGACGATGGAGAGCCACACGCGACCGAACGCTGTGGAGTACTTGTTCACCCCGCTGAGGAGGCCCTGGAGGAATGCCCAGTTCATGGTGAGACTGACTCACGCGGCTTTCCTACCTGCTTTCCGGGCGAATGGAAGGAGAGACTCACTCTCACTCTGAGGTGTCCCAGTGAGCTTTTAAAGTCAAATCTCGGGTTATCTAAAGGCGTGAATAAAAAGAGTAAACGTTGATATCAATGAAGCACTAAAACCTCCCCCCACACACTCACACACACACACACACACACACACACGCACGCACGCACGCACGCACACACGCACGATAACACTTGGGAGACATTGAACTATTCGCTACTATAAACTTTACAATGTTTTGAACGAGGGCTATTTACAGTTTTACCGTTAGAAGAAATAGGCACAACAACGTCAGTTGAAGCCTAGACCCTTTCTTGCGTGTCTGCGGTACATCGCTGTCTTTCATGGATTCCGCGGGATAAAGCATCGGCTTAAGTCACCGTAACTTAAGAGTACAGCCTAATTAATAGATAGCCTACAACAACCACTACAACGGAACATACAGACACATTCTTTGTTTTTTCATGTTTGTACTTACAGTACGGACCTCAGCGGTGTCGAGACGGAAGAAAACGTTTTCAGTAGCCGAGATCGCTAGGATACATGAGAAAATCAGAGAAGAGAAAAAAACATGGGAGTTTGCGCAACCGAGGCAGCGGAGGGGTGGGGCGATGCATTACTCCTCGCTACAAAGAAAAGCAAACCTGTCCAGGTGTGGTTATAAAACGATGCTCGACAGCGGTTCACCCTTGCTACTACTGCCAGGATCGGTTAGGCCTACGTGAAAAGCACGCCGATGTGAATAGGTACCAGGCGGAGGTTTAGGAGCGACTCTAGCCCCCAGTGTCAACCAACTAGTGAATTGTCCCTACCAAAAATTGCAATCAAGTGGAAAATGTCTTTAATGTGGTATAGTGTTAAAATGAACAAATTAATCTCTAATGCTACAGGTCTGCCAAGTCGGCAAGCTCTCAATCGTCTGCATTTGGCCCATACAAACAAAAATGTCCTCTGACATTCAAGAGTTAAGAGTTTGTTACTACTTAGTTTAGAAAAAAACATTAACTTGTCTTTCTTAATGTTAGATCGTCTATACAATTAGTTAGGACTCGTACTTGTACGTCCTAATGTTTTAGAAAAGACAAGTATTAACATTATAACTGGGACTGTGGTCCCTGTTCTGGGACCGTTCCCTGTCCGAGGTCCACCCAGGGTTGGTTTTCAGGAACCCGGCCCCAAGGGGCCCCATCCTGGGAACAGTCCCTGTGAGTCAACCCCAAAATCTAAAATTTTAAGTCAGAGATTTCCCTCGAACTCATCTGCATGTCGGGTGACCCCACATTGGGATCCCAAGGTTGAGAAGCCCTGGTTTGTATGAAGCAATAAATGAGTTAAAGTAGTAAAATGGTATGACGGCACACCTTTAGGCTGTCGTGGTTGGTCAGTAATGGTACATGATAATCTGATTCCCTAGTAGCCTATCCCAAAAACTATTTGTACTACAACAAAAAAAATGTGAGACTCGCATTTCTTGTGTTCTAAAACCAAAGTTAACATACTGTATGCAACATACTGCATGTAACACACTGTAATATACTATTGGAACAAACATGGAAGAGAACTTAAGTTGTGTTATATAAAAAGTAGTAATTGGTAACCGTTTATATATTTTTTAAATACCTTTGACGCACTTATTACAATCTACTGGTTAACCAAAGACGAATCACCCATTACAAGGTTGGATCTTAAAAGAAAATAACAGATGGATTTCGCTTCTTTATAAAAGGGTTTTTATTGAAATATTTACATGGCAGAGCAGTGGACTCAAAGTGGAAAAGCAACAAGTACACATTTTCCTCATTTGTTGTTTGGCATATGACACCTTTTCAAACATATTCTCCACAATCTGATATAATCACTTTCTGTTTTGGCTTGCCATCTTTTGTTCCTTGCGCCTGTTGGAGAAGAAAAATACAGGTTACTACTTAGTATTCCTTTACTAGTAGGCTTTCATGAAAAAGGAGAGCCAAGATCGCTTCCTTCACGGAAAATTCAACCCAAGAGACAAAGAACGCTATGCACAATTGAAAGAAGCGTAAACAAGACTAGCCTGTTACTCCTGAAATGTGCATTTTTGCATCATTCCAGCCATTCCATCCTAAAAAACATGCTTGAATAAGAGGAAAAAAACTGGATTAATAATATAAGCTTCTTTTTTGTAATCCAACACCTTAAGAAGCACTAATATCACTTTTCGTTACGAAATTTCCACTTGTTGATAACATAAACACAAGACTATTGTAGGTTCGGTGCACTGCAACAGAAGTCTACAGGTTACGAGGAGGCCCTTTACCTCCATAGCATGGATCACGTCCATGCCCTCCACAAGGTCTCCAAACACCACGTGCTTGCCGTCCAGCCAGTCAGTCTTGTCCGTTGTGATGAAGAACTGGGAGCCGTTGGAGTTCGGGCCCGAGTTAGCCATGGACAGTTGACCTTGATGCAGCAGAGAGAAGCACAGGAAAGATATACGCATGCCAAAATATGCTAGCCCCCATATGTGCCCCTGCGCTCTACACGACCCATGTATGAACACGCATGATCGCTGGGGACAAAAGTACCCTGGTATTTCTAACCACTTTCCAATGCTGAATTGGTTATTTGAAAGTACTCACTGTACTCATGCATGTGTGAGTGTACAGTGAATATGAATAACTGATCATTTACTTGGTTACGCTGCACAAAAAACTTATTGTGTCGTTTTCTTTTACCAATACAGCCAGAGAACGGCCATGTTTGGAATGCGTCGCTCAAACCATGGACGTAAACAACCAAGGATGTCTTGGTTAAAACCAACTGGGTATTTGCAAATGACTGATTCAAAATTGTAAAGTGGTTAAAACATACCCAGGTATTATCGTTCCCAGTGATCTGCAGCAGTGACAGAATGTGAGCCTCAAGGTTCATTTGTAGAGCAGGGGTCACATATTGAGCTACAAATATGCATGTCATGTCTGTATGTTTGAAGACCAAAAAGGGGGACATTCCATTGATGGGCAATGTTGATACATGTCAATTACCTCACTATATTTGATAGGTAACAAGAATGTATTGCTTATTGTACTGCACAAAATATTGAACTGGGTCACGGGGCATAAGTACCTTCACAATTCGCTCAAGGAATGTAATAGACTACCGCTAAGACATAAACAAGGTAAACAGACTCAAACAAGAAAAAACAAACATCAAAATGGATGCCAAACTCTTCCTAAGCTATACACTATCGATGAAGAAAAAGCCTCACCAGGGCTGGTGTGTTTGAGGACAAAGTTCTCGTCGTCAAACTTGCGGCCGTAGATCGACTTGCCGCCGGTGCCGTTGTGGTTGGTGAAGTCTCCTCCCTGGCACATGAACTGGGGGATGACGCGGTGGAAGCAGCTCCCCTTGAAGCCAAAGCCTTTTTCATGCGTGCACAAGCAGCGGAAGTTCTCTACACAAGGGCCACGGGAAAAAACTGTTGCAAAACACTGGAGTGGAAAACACTTGTGTTTCATCGAAGACCTTCTTTAGCTCTTATACATGTTTTTGGCCAAATGACATTCAGATTTATTTATATATAGCTTCCTGAATCAATTGTATATATTGCCTACTATGCATGTCTATGATGTAGCATATATACAGAATCAACAATGTTTGCATTATTCTGCATTTACATGGGTACTACTCATATTTTGCATTTCAATATAAATTTACCATGACTTCTAAATTTCCCCCCTGGGCTTAAACAAGTTAATGGTATGTTATTCCAGTCAAGGCATGATGACATTTGCATTAGATGGAGGAAGTGGCATGGACACCTGCTGTCATTGGAACGATGTCGGCACGAAGGAGGAAGCGAAGCCTGCCTGCCGGTTTGTTTCCAATCTTTATGTCCATGTAGACCTGTGGATTTACCCGTCCCTTTTTGGCTGGTGGTTCGCCCTATTAATAAATAAATAAAAAGGCAATCCTTTTCATTTCCCTCTATGAGCCTCCTGTGTTAGCTCAAACATGTCACACACATCTAGGAAACTGGTGTCAAAACAGCAAAAGCACACCATCTGGTGTTAACTGGTAACCAAATATTGGATTCCCCCTATGAAGGAATATTAGGATTAGCATTTATTCATATTGACACAGCCAATGAGGAGTCTCACCTCCTGGGTCTCAGTACCAGCCGTCGGCACCGCTGACTCCTCTACCTCAGCCTCCTCTGCAGTCTTCCCAGAGAACTTCTTCAGCCAGTCATCATCAGACCAAACTGCGGTGGACACAAGGGAGTTAGTAAGACAAGGACTCAGGCTGAAATATTCCCCTCGGTATCGGTGTTATTGCATTGCATGATTCACCTGGTCGAGACGAGCCCTCTTTAATCCGCATAGGTTTGGCAATGTTCACTCTGATCGTTCGCCCGAAAAGCTCAGATTCATTCTGCGGAAAGAAAAAAGAAAAGGCATGTTAAGAAAACTTGTACTGTAAAAACAAAGCTGGTGTCACAAATATATGCCTATATACAGGGCTTGAAATGTTACTTTTTTATAGTTTTCATTCTAGTATAGAATATACACCCATCAAATACAGTAAATTGTTTACAACAAGGCTACTCGCAGATTCATTCAGACACATTAATAGCATACACATTTTAAGGAATTAAAAGAAATGAGTATTAATTTATGTGTATAGTTATAAACTGAGTAAGAAACAAGGACAGAGGTAGTAGTCATGCAGAGTAGTATCATTTCACCTGGGATGGTTACAAATGTGGTCTACAAGCCTGGTGGGCTACTGCCAAAAATCCTTAAGATCCATATGCATATACTGCATATAAGGTGGAGCAATATAGATTTAATGAAGTAATTAACTCACCATGTTATCAATTGCAGCTGCAGCATCCTTAGAAAATACAAGAGGAAGTAGGTAAGATTGACAGCCTCCATGATCCACTAGATGGCAACAGCACAACACAAATGGCCTCACTAGCCAGAACTTACCTCTGCCAATTCAAACTCGATAAATGCGAAACCTCTGTGCTTTTCTGAAAAAGAAAAAACGGCAACGATATTATCAACCCATATTCATATTTATCATCTCGTGTCTGACGGAAACATTTGTTTATTGGGTTTCATCCTTACCCGTTTCATAGTCTAACGGTATCTGGATGTCTGTGATATCACCAAATGGAATAAATGCTGCATGCATCACCTTCTCATCCACTTCCTCTGCTAGACCACCTGTCAGAAACAACACAGGTTGAGGAAAAAACGGCTGGCAAAGTGATATAAGTGATATATTTAATTGAGTAGTGTTGATATATTTAATTGAGTAGTGTTGATAGGTGAAGTTGTAATAGCCATCGCTTTAATTGCATATGTGGCACAATAGGAGCATTATTAGCCAATGTTTGGCATGGCGTCACCTATTATAAATCACGTTTAACAGAATATCATTAACTACATGGCATTAAAAAGGTAGAGTTCTTGTTTTGGGGCTGAACAACTTTACGGAGGATGTAGTTTACAGCTTGAACAAACGCGTATTTTACTCGGTGATAACCTACGGTCACATACTTCATTTATATCTAGAGTCAAGTAGCTTGTGTTTCTCAATAAAACCCTTATGGATGTTTACAACAGTAAAACATGAATCAATGAAACGCTATTGTTAACTCACCAACATAAAGCACTCGTTTAGTCGTCGCCATGTTGGATTTGAACTTTCAACTATAACCCCAAAGCATCTTCTCATTGGAGGAAACCTTGCAAAGCCCGCCTACAACGTTTAAATTGTGCTGTAGCGCCATCTGACCCCAGCACGGATGTAACATGGATAGAATATAATTTCATTTTTTGAAAATAAAGCATCCAATGCTCCCATTCCCATTAAATTAACTTGAAGTAATAGTCATATATTAAAAAGCAGTTTGTTTTTACTGATATATTTTAACTTATTTATAAAACCTAGCAGTTTTGAAAGTTTTTCAAACAGTGCTTCAATATTATTACTATTATGAATTAATATAACTATTATTGAGCCACTCAATTCCATATCCATAAACCAATTATCTGAAATTGTTTTTATAGTACTATAATTATAGTAGCAGCAGTAGTAGCAGCAGCAGCTACAAATAAAGTTGTACACAACATTGGTAAAGTTGCTATTTTTATTTATTTATTGAGAAGTACACATCATCGGTAAACTTGTTATATAAATTTGACAACACTACACACCCCTGATAACATGATGGGATGAGAAATTCCCTTTTATTAAATTAAATTAAATCAAGTCAATCATAAAACTTTAAACCAAAGAAGTAAAGCAATGTCTATTGTCTATAGAAAAACAGTATGTCCTTGGCCACAACTTTAAGGGCCTTGAGTCAAAAGAACAGGCCATTATTTGCATAATTGCTTTTGGTACACAGTTTGGCACAATTATTACAGTGCAATGAAAAGTATTTTGTTATTTTCAATTCTTTGTTCTTCCATTATCCTTTGTCCGAAGTACTCCAATTGGCAGTCTAGATCCAGTGTAGAATGTATGTGCTCTGAAAAACACAAATATGACAAACATAATGTGATCTGAAGCATGTCTCATACACACAAGAGTGAAACTACACTCTTTTACATCAACTGGTGGATCGCACTGATGTATGCTGTAAATCAACACGCCCATACCATAGCAACAAAGCACAGTGTCTTTAGGAAGAGGCAGCAGGTGCAGTGGAAGTGATGCCACCGACTTTCTGTGTGGCATCCTTCTTGGCCTGATGAGCCTGTAGGACAGCGACAGCCTCTTCCACCTGGAAAAACACAGACAGGCCAGCATTCACTCATACAGTAACTCATGACACACATATTGGCAGATTGAATGCAGGAGGTAGATTATACTAAATCAAATAAATACAAGCAATAAAATGTTGTTTTTTAAATCTTAAATCAACTGTCTATTTTTCAAGGAACACCTCACCAAAATTACCACATAATGTCACATGCATGACTAAATAAACAACAAATAAAACAGGATATTACAGATTTCACTGAACTTGCATAGCTAAAAACAGAAACTCCCTGAGTTCCAATGGCGCTATCTATCATTGCATGAAAAAAGAATGACGTAATAATAAACAAGGGTAACTCACCTTAGAGCGCAGAGACTCATGGGACTCCAGCATGTGCAGCAGCTCTGAGTTGTCGATCTCCAGCAGCATACCGGTGATTTTCCCTGCTAGGCTGGCATGCATGGACTGAATGAGCGGGAAGAGACGCTCCCCTGAAGAGAAAAATAGGAAATAAATAAAGTAAAAAATAAATAAACAGTATTTATATATATACAGTATATAGGTGTGGAGGAGATGGTGTTCTGGTATTATTTGTCTCTAAAATTGCAAAAACAAAAATGCAGTTTGGTGCAATAATTTGTAAATACCATTGCCATTGCAATTGCTGTCCATGTGGTCTAAATGTAGTGTTTTATGCTTTTGCACTTTAATTCCTGTCATATTACTTTCAATATAAAGGATATAGTAATGGTTACCCAGCATTTGCTTCTGCTCCTGGGGAGGAGCGGCTGCCAGCATGGAGGCTGTCAGTGGTTCCTGTCCCTGCACATGCACTGCTGGCTGAGCCTGGAGGAGGACACAACAGGTCAACATAAAGTCAACACATCAAGGCTAGAGAAACACCCGTGATGTGTGCTGTGATGCGTCCGCAAGCCCTACCTGCTGTAAGGTGATAGGTTGCACCACCTGGGGGTTGGGGTTCCGCACCCCGGAGGCGTACTTGTAGGGCGGCATGGCCCGAGGAGCAGCGACCCCCATGGAGGGACGAGGACCCATGGGCTGGCCACCACCTGGAGGTACGGATATGAGATTAGCTTTAGGATATACCATTGATAAGAGACTGGAGCATCACATTCATTTTGGATCTACTATTGTTAAGAGTCATGAGCATCACATTTATTTTAGGATCTACTATTGATAAAAGACTTCAGTGTCACATTCATTTTACGATCTACTTTTGATAAAAGACTTCAGTGTCACATTCATTTTACGATCTACTTTTGATAAAAGACTGGAGTATCAGATTCATTTTTTGATCTACTATGGATAAGAGACTGGAGTATCACATTCATTATGGATCTACTACAGTGGAGTTACTCATAAAACAGTTCAGGCTACCTCGCGGGGCATTAGAATTGGGGGACATGTGTCTCATGTTGGCCCGGGGACCCGGCTGCCGCAGGGAGCCAGGCATTCCCTGGAAGCCCCCTGTAGGAGGAGCAGAGGAGAAGGTCTACAAGGGCGTTCCATCGGCTAACAGGTTAGCTAGATATGCAAATACTAGCTCGCCGCGTCCTTACCCTGACCCCGTCCACCTTGTTGTTGCCAACGTGGGTTAGGTCTCATCTGGGCCATCTGATTGGGTGCATAGTAAGTGGTCCTGTTCTGAGCCTGGTGGACACACAAAGCAATTCCAGTCACACTTTGAATAGCACTGCTTAGGGTTTTGCATTTAAAAACATCACAAGAATCTCAAACTTTGTTATCAAGTGTTATCCATTATCTTCTTAGGCATTTTGTTTCGGGTCTAACATATCCCAGAGATTAGCTGTATACATACCCCAACCTGGGGCACAGCGGGCATGAAGTAGCCACTGGTGGGCTGGAACTGGTTTATGATGGCGTTGGCGGGCAAGGCCCTCATGCCGGCGATGCGCTGCATGTACTGGTTGGTGAGGTGGGCCTTTCGCTCCTCTTTGCGCTGGGCCAGGGCCACGTAGAGGGGCTTTGAGCCCACGATGCGCCCGTTCATCTCGGTCACGGCCTTGGTGGCCTCCTCCGGGGAGGAGAAGCAGACGAAGCCGAATCCCTTGGAGCGGCCCTCCTCCAGCATGACCTTAAACACCAGGGCATGTCACAATTGCAACCAGCGTCAAATAGGATGCTACATGTAAAGAGATTGAGAGTGATTCTAAACACTGTTGCTGGTCAATGTCAGTGATTACCTTGAACATCACATTCTGTTGGGTGTTGTCTTACCTTCGCACTGGTGATGGATCCAAATGGAGAGAACTCCTTGCGCAGTTTCTCGTCATCGATGGTGTCATCAAGGTTCTTGATGTACAGGTTAACACCCTGAATGAAGAAGAACAAGCAAGCAAAGGCGTCTTCAATTCATATCGTTTTCATATATTACGCCAGCTAACTTAACATTGAACCTAAATAGAGCCGTCAATGAACAGCACCACTCTCCACTGACCTGGTAACGACTGATGCGTTCCTGTTTTAGCATCTCAAACCTCCTCTTTAGCTCGGCCTGGCGTTCCATCTTTTTCTGAGCGCGACCTACAAACACAGTCTTGCCATGTAGTTCTGTGCCATTCAGGTCTTCCACAGCCTTTTAACACACACACACACACACACACACACACACACAAACATAACCACACCACACACATACACAGATGTGTTGAAATAATCAAATCAAATAAATAGACTTCCGCATGCTACCAAGTGGTAGTGGTTTCATTATGTCATCATAGATACTACAAGTACCTTGTTGGCATCCTCATGTTTCTCATAACTAACAAATCCAAAGCCTCTGGATTTGCCGGAGGGGTCTGTCATTACCTTCACACTGAGCGTTTTACCTGCAAGTCACACAAGAGGCTGTATTATAGCCAACACTCTGTAAGGACTTTGGTTTGATACAAATATTTATTGCTTTCATTTTGAAAGGACATCTTTCCAAAAAAAAAACAAGAGAAAGTTAATGTTTCAAAATAAAAACAATACATATTTGTATCAATACAGTATGTAATGAAGTTTAAAGATTTGAGATTACCGTATTGGTCGAAGACAACCTTCAGCTGGTCGTCAGTCATTTCGTCACCAAAGTTCTTGATGTAGACATTGGTGAATTCCTTGGCTTTGGCCCCCAGTTCAGCCTCCCGCTCCTTGCGAGACTTAAAACGACCTACGAACCTAAAGACAAAGAGCAAGAGCGAGAGAGAGAGACTCTTGTAAAATGGTCCCAAACAAAAAGGGAAAACCCAGGGCCAATTGTTTGTTTTTCCAATCTAATATACTGCTTTTCCCCAAGCCTCCAGGTAGGATTCTCACCACACTGAGATAGAGGGAGACCTGACCACACAAGAGGAGCACGAAGGAGAGATTAAATTTCATGACCAAACGAATTCAAACGAAATAACATAAAAGACAATAAACAGTACACATTTGGACAGCCACACTGCAATTTGTGATGTTGCACGTTTGGGATAACCAATAAAAAACCAAAACACTCACTGTTAATATCACTGGAGCAGGCAAATAATTAGACCGGTCACACAAAACCAACACAGACAACACATTTAAAATATATATCGTAATCCTTTTTCCCAAGTGTGGCGGCATGGTTTGGATGGAGAGGGGTGGAGGGAGAGAGGCTTGCAGGTCAGAGGCAAGCTGTGGAGGAGGCCAAGTTATATGTATATACCTGGCTAGGACGACCTTGCCCAATCCGCCTTCCAGTATTGCATTCCTGCATATGATCCGTCACTAAAACACACAAGCATCATTACACACGTACACACTCGGCGACGGTTACACTCCAAAACAGATTGGCAAGCAGAGAACACGTTTGGCACGGAGAGTACACTCTTTTGTTTGTTGCGTTAGTCAGGAGAGGACTCTTCCCACTGTAAGAAATATGCTTGTTAGTGATGTTGTTCACGCAAAGGAAACAGCAAGCAACAATGCGATGCAGCACAATGCAAAAAGACAAGGCTTGTAAAAGCACTTATAAACTCAACAGAGAACAAACAAGCTACATAGAAACGGAGACATTGAAACCTTAACTAAACACTGCCGGCTGTTATAAACACAGCGGCATTCTCATTAAGCATAAGAAATATTGCCATACTCAAATCATGTCCTGAAATTGTAGGTTCTTCTTCTCCCTCTACATACAGAGGTACTCATTTGTTCTTTTAGTTACCAGTTTTAAAGTTAACACAATCCCTTCAAGATCCAGAGTGAAACTACAGCCAGCAGCAAAGAAAGACCGTACGACCTTCTTAAACAGTCACCAACTCAAGAGGGACAACCACCCCCACCCCCAACCCCCCTTCTTTGAGACGCTGAGACACTCACACCTTGCGGTCATTGAGTAGCATGCCGTTCATCTTCTCAATGGCACGGTCGGCAGCATCTTGGGTCTCAAAGTGCACAAAAGCGTAGCCCTTGGAGCCATTCTCATCACACACCACCTGGAACACAGAGGATATGTAGACAATTAGGGCCACCTTCATCCTGCACTACCTACCTACTAATGAAAGCAGTGCCTTTAAACCCCCCTCCCCTTCTGGTTATTTCCTTTTTTTATAAGCAGATTCTTGGTCAAAAGTAGCATTGTCAAAGCTGACACTGCCGCGCTCACTGTCAAAAGAAAATATCCTCATCTGTGCCTTCCATTTTGAATCCTAGAAGTATATCAAAAAAGGGTTTATTACAGCTATCCAATAACCTCAGAGTCACTTTGTCTACCATGTGTTCAATATGTCATAGCGTAGAATGACGTTGAATCCAAATTAATTCAATTAGCATTTTAAAATGACACCTTTTCAGAAGCAAGCACACGTGGGAGAGGTCACTGAGGCCTAAATACACTATAATACTTATTTGTGAATAGAAACATTTATTTAAACGCAATTATATTAAATTGGCACAGTAAAAGCAACTCCAGTTAGTTTGTTTCTACCTTGCAGGAGAGGATGTTCCCGAAGGCCGAGAAGGTGTCGTAGAGGGCCTTGTTGTCGATCGACTTGTCCAGGTTCTTGATGAACACGTTGCCCACGCCGGACTTCCTGAGGGAGGGGTCTCTCTGAGACCACATGATTCTGATGGGCTTCCCCTTTACCACGTCAAAGTTCATGGTGTCCAAGGCTCTCTCCGCTGGTGGTGGTAGTGGCGGTGCAGGGAAGGAGGTCAAAGAGGGTCAACGTAAGGGCGATGAGGGAGCATGTGGACATAGGGTGGCGGCGTAAACAACAACAACTCACTTGGTCGTTTGTTCATTCTAAACTTTGTCTCCACAGTTTACAGAATGGGCCACAAGAACAGGGTGAGCAATAATGTGTTTGGGTGTAAGTGAGTGCCCTCTACACAAATCCACCAAAAAACTAAAATAATGCACCACTGGGCTTCACTACATGCGATAATTACTGTTCTACCATTTTGCCAAAAGCTCAACACCGCGAGTGCATTTGACGACAGTTGTAGCTCTCAGTCTTTGTGAAGACACCATTATAAAGCCACGTGTGTCATCGTAAAGACCATGTGGTCTGCAGAGCCATGAGGGACAGTTGGCGTGAAGGTGGCAGCTGGTGTGGCCTGGCTGGGACCACATGGGCCTCTCACTCACACACGGGGGGTGAAGTGCACAGATAAACCACATGCTTCTGGCCAGACATGTCAAGAAGACTTATTACCAATTCTGACCAAAAATAAAGTTGTTATATTTATTTATAATAAAAATGTGGGGTTTTTTTTAGGAATGACTCCAAGTGACTCACTTTTCTCTTAACCCTAACACTTCTTTATTTCTCTATAGCCATTTCCCAGGTTAGCTTTCAAAGCCATCAGAGCCCACATTCCTGGTAGCCTCCCTTTGTACAGTCAACACACACACACACACACACACACACACACACAGCTTTTCAGCGAAAATGTCTGGTAAACAAAACAGAGCTGCTTTGCGTCTGCTGGCATCAGCGGTTTTCCCTGCGATTGTACTTCACAACATGTATGGCCAGAGAAGGTGTGTGTCAAATGTATGGGATGAATTCGAGAAGGTTCCCTGCCTGGTCCTTGATTTTCTACATGTCATATTGCACTGGGTATAATACAGGAAGGAAGGAAGAATTCACAAAATACATCACATTCAATAAAAAACCAATTCAGTGCTAAGAGTTCATCATTCTGTGCCTACAGTATGCCATGTGGTCTCTTTCATCTTCTTCTGGGTTTTTGAGACTAAAGAGCCATGAAGCCATTACGGCCAGGCAAATGTAAGGGTGCCTAAACAAGGTGCTAAATTTAGAGTGGGGCCCTGGGAGCTATTTGCTGGCCTGAATGTTACTTGAAACATTCTCTACCATGGATGGGGAGAAAACACATTCAACCAGGATAGTAAATGTTTTCACATACTGTTGTCATATGTTCAGTGACCATAAACATTCAAATGATAATTGTATGACTTATACCTTATAAGCACAAGCTATATGCCTTTAATAACCTTAACATTCATAGCTACAGCGCTAAAATGCTAAGAAATACTCACTCCCCTACCTCAAAACTAGAAAAAAAACCACTGTGTGAGCCTGGAGGCCAATGGACAGGTGTTTACAATGTGTACCATAGGGTAAAGAGGTCTTTCCTTGTCCAAATAGCAGTCATGTTCCTTTGCAGACAATCTACTCACAAGCTGAACCTCCAGTTCTCACTGCTTTGCCATTATTAAATGACGACATGAGTTGGAAAACAAAACATGCCTTTCCAAGTTATTCTGTAATGACAATACAACTGAATCCTCAACAATTGAAAGAGGTCAATATAGTATGTACCAATAGGCCTGCCTCTGTTTACATATGAAACCAAACATAAGCTAGATGTATTAAAGTACAGATGGAAGCAGTTATTTGATAGTCTAGGCCTACTGGTGGCAGATGTCAGCCGTGTCTCATTGTAAAGTCATTCAGCGTTTATTGTTCGCCTCCGGTAGTCTTTTGAGTGCGCATAGAAACAGGAGCATCAGGGATTAATTTCAGTATTGAAATCTCCCCTAGTGGTCCTTTAAATAGGAGCAGAAATGGGTCATTTTTGTCTAGTGTGCGAATATCGAGTATGTCTACCTCACTCACTGTAGTGTGAATTATAGCCCATCTAGTGGAGCGCAGCTAAGACACTGCTTCAAGTTTCAAGCGAAGACTAGGTGCCGAACTAACGCAACAAAAAATGTCTGCTATTCTGCAGTCCGCAATAACTGGACCATTGCACTTATATGGGTCGAACACAAAAGGCCTACTGTAAAATAAATATCAAGACAGAACTTAAGGGACGATATTATACCTTAATGAAATGCTAACAAATCGCCGTGCGTCATTTACTCCGGTATATGTATGCCGTTTTGAGTATGGAATATAAACTGCATGCAATTCGTTTGTGATTCGTTTGAAACAGCAGGACGGCCATGCCATGGCACGCGTGGAGGCATAACTTACAGTAGCAGTTAATGCATCTGATGTGGAACACGTTATGTCTTATTAAGCTAATGTGCAATGAATACGTTGGTTCCTCGATGCATTGATGTCTTACTTACCGTCAGCAGGTTGGGAGAAGTTCACATAGGCATAGCCCAGGGAACGTCTGGTGATCATATCCCGGCATACCCGAATCGAGAGCACCGGTCCAGCTGGGCTGAATTTCTCGTACAGCATAGCCTCCGTGATATCGGGGTGCAGATCGCCAACATAGAGAGAAGCCATCGGGTAACTCCCGGTTGTCGCAGTGTTCATATCTTGAAGTTCACCAAGTATATGAACGCAAGCTCTCCCTCGAAGACCAGATGGTGTATTCCGGGTCCAATGTTAAAAGTAACTCGGCGCTCAAGTGATACAAAGGGTTCGCTAATGGGTTAACGTTTCCTCGGCCGGACGAAACGTTACATTTAACGAATGACAAGCCCTGGTGAGATAATTTGCGTTTCTGCCGGTTAATGCCAACTTCGGGTTAAGCCCGAGGACTTTTGCGCGTTATTTTTTCTTCTTTACAAGTAAATATTTTTCGATTTTTTTAAGGAGTTTGTGTTTAATTATGTCAGTCGTTTTTTTATAAAGATTTTATATTATTTTTTAATTTTTATATTTTTTAAGTTTTTTTTTCCAACAACTGTGAGTTGACACTCACGCTTGTTTGTGGCCGGGGAAAGAGACTGCGTGACAAAAACATGTGCACTTTATAGTGGCGAGTGGTGGTAGAGGAAACGGTGGAAGGGTCAAACTTGGGCTAGGGGAGGGGGGGTGGGGGGTAAAGGCGAGCGGGCAGTGTAAAAGGGAGAGCGCACACTATCGTCGCAACCACACAGCCATGTTCCCTACAGCGACATCTGGGAGAGACTGCTACGTGCGACTGTGGCAGTTTGAGTTACAATTAGAAGTAAAACTAGACTAACCCAATATAAGCCTAGTACAAAATGAGCAAGAACACAAACCTGATGAGTCAGTCAACGTTTATTTTAGTATGTACATTTAACAGCTGCAGCTTCTGTAGACTTATTCCGCTCTGATGTTCCTGAAGAGAGACAGTATTAGTCCAAATGACGTTCAAATTGAATAATTACTTCAAAGAGAAAAAAATTAATAACCCGTACCTCAACAACTCCAGGAAGGTATAAAGCGCCCTCCGGTTCCCATTGACAAGGTAATCTTTACCCAAGCTTCGCATTTTCGGCTTATCCTTCTGCTTGATTACGTCCTCCTCGTAACTCAGCGTCTGAGACCCGTCCACGCGTTTTGTGAACTGCACTCTAGAGCGCATTACAGAATGAGAGCCGCTCGCGTCGGCGTCCCTCTGATCTTTGCGGTGGTTGAAGCGCTCCCCGTGCTGCTTCGCCTCGTTCAGGTTGTTCACATTCGCCAAGCCCTTGTAGTCCCCTTTCACCATGTTGAAAAGAGTCTCGGGTCTCCCACCCCACCGTTTATTCTTGGACTCCTCCAGGGATGCAGACGTTGGATAGCCGTCGACCGTCGCTTGCATTCTCATATCAGCATCACTTGATGCAACTTTTCCGCCGCTCTTGTTGGAGCCAGGACGCAACGGAAGGTCCTGGCCCGTAGCTGGAAGGTCGTTTTGGATGTCATTTAGTTGAGAGTCTCGGGGCTCTGAGGCACTTGGCAGGGAAGGAGGCATATCCTTCTCAGGTAATGGCTGGGTGGTTCTCAGCCTCCCTGGTAGCCACATGGTCAGTCTGGTCACTGGGCCCTGGCTCAGGACCACCATACCCTGAGCCACCCCTAGGGGAGGATCCAAGGGGATTTCTGGGATCTCGTTTACTTCAGACTGCGCTCTGCTTTCCTGCCCACTGGAGGCGACCCGGTATTCAGTCACCATAGGGACAGCGGCGTCAGACTGCATGGTCTCAACACCAGAACTCTGGGAGGAGTCACCAAGCTGGGCATCCGATGGCAGAGGCGCCTCCTCCATTTCCTTCGCCACAAAGTGGAAGGGACCAGTAGTGACTATAGCCATTGTAGCTGAAATGACAAGACATTAAACAACTGAAAACGGTCTCTAGTATTTGAGGAGGAATAGCCCTTGGACACTTGACCGTGAACCGTCTTTTAATGCGGTGTTCTACAGTCAGCAAGCACTCACCCATGTTCAAATGTTTGAGTGCTCGACACCGTGAGCTACAGCAGCGGCATACTTCTACGTTCCCACTCAGCTCCTCCCATCTGAAGATGATCAAGTTGGCCATTAGCAAAAACAATTACACGCGCACAGTCACGCACTCACACACGCCCACCCACCTTGACTCCACCTTGTTGTAGTTGCATGACTTGGACCCCGGGGTGATGCCGAAAGCAGACATCAGCACACTACAGTGCATGTACGCCTTGTGAACAAACGAGGACAAATCACCCAAAGCACACGAATCAAAGAAGGAGCCCAAGCACAGCACTCAGCCAAAGTACCTACCTCTGAAGGCAGAGTAGAAGTGTGCAGAACAAAATTAATGGCACCCTCCCTTGTAGGAGCCACATATTCTACAAGTACACGAGACCAGTCTGAAGAAACTGAGGCACACCTGAAAAACATTTGAATTCATTTTTCCTTGTGCCGCAAAAACGCATGTATAGGCCAAATGTGTTGTTTGGTAGGGGTCATTTCAGAGTGTCTGGTCTGACGTGGGGCTTTTGCATAAATCACCACACCACCTAGGTGATTCAGGTGGTGCTCTACCAACAGCTTACCCTTTATTTAGCACGACTGCTTGCCGAGGTTGGAAGTGGGGGTCGGGGGATGAAGACACGAAGCAGGCCTGGATAAAAGGCTGCTGGTGGAGACCTGCTTTGGCAGTCACCTGAAAATGTATATTTTGACCCCTTTCATAGATGGTGGAATGGGCTGTTTGGGCCCAGAACGCTGTTAGGAAGGAGGTACAGTGTTACAATATATAATATTTTATTAAAAAGTAAAAAAGTGCTCAATACCCACAATTCATTGGTGTTATAACAAAGTCCCACTCATCTCTGGGAAATTCCAGTGGGAATGGAAAGCTAGGCCTAGGAGGCCTGAAAAACAGGATACATTCAGAACATTGCATTAAAATACCACTTGACTCCCATTTACAGTACACTAGTCACAGGTAGAGCTGGGTAGGCATCTCTCTGAAGGATGCCTACAAGTAGTATATTAAGTTAATACTTGCATGTTTGGGCTGCAGGAAAAAGGCAGGGTAAAGAGAGTTGGCCACCAGTGGAGGACAGATTTTTTTGGATTAACATGGAGAAAGTTAGAGAAAACCTCCAAACCACTTCGGACCTATAAATCAAAGTCTGCATTAGAAAATAATTGCCTACTTATGCAGTGAAAACATTGAAAAACAGGACAACTCACCACATGACTAGTGCCACACTCAGTGAGGTCATAAGTTAAGACAAATTGGTTTTCCAGATCTCCATTCACACTGCAGCCATCGCCAAGCTGCAGGTCATCGCCATTGAGTTGGACACCACTGTATGCCTTATCGACCAGCAAGGTTAGCTGTGATCGATTACACATCACCTGGACATGGGGAACACTCATAAAGGGAGGCAGTTCCGTAAGCATGTGGAAATCAGGTCTGCTAGATCGCCAGGAGCTAAACATTGAGTCGTATGGGACTTGAAAATCCATGTCAGATGGAAAACGGAATACATCTTCAAATATCCTGTGAGACAATTGGGCAATATGGCTCTCTAACGCCGAGTGAGCAGGCAGAAGAGTACCTGTGCCAAAACACACCAATAACACACCTAACCTCAGCATCATGCACACTACCTCCTTTAGCTCTCTGTGAAAGACAAACAGGCCGGCATTTAACAGCGCGCCGACGGTGAGCTCGCACATGTGTTTGCAATAATCTAATAAAATGAAGCTCGTTTTTTTTCTTCTTTTTTTGTGAATGACACCTTACGTAGGCACTCGTAGACCTACACCCGCACGCATCTTTTGGAGCGTAACGTGCGTGACGCTCCAATTGATCCCGGGGTAAATGTTTACTTGGTGCGGTGGGCGGAGCTGCGGCCGAGACACCGCCCCTGCTGTGTGGACTGCCAACACAGGTGAGTGAGGCAACAAGAGGAAGAATAAGCTTTTACGGCGTTCTTAAAAGAGAAGGAAATGACGCTCGTAAAACGACGCGGCTAATAGAAATAACTTCAGGAAAACCAGGAATAAATCATGGTACACTTTGGTAAGTAGACTTCAGCTGATTATTATTATAGGCCTGTGCGTGAACAGAGTGCAAACCAAACTACCAACAACATTTTAGGCGTGGTCAGTGCAGTAACACAAGTTGATCCGCGCCTTCAAAAACTATTATTTGCGATGTATGTGTATCAGTGTCCAAGGTCACCTTAATATTTAAGAGCAATTAAATGCCGAGTATCAACATATGAAATAAAAGGTGAAAGAGGTTAATGGGACGCATAGGTGAAATTGTGCAGGAGCTTCCTTCACCGGACCGTTGAGCCACCAGTTGGTGAATGTTTGACACACCTACCCTTTAGGCTTTGTCCCCTTATATAAAACGATTACATGTTTTGCCTGGTTCACAACTTAATTAGGCCTACTATCTTTGCAGTATAACGTGATCCGGAATAGACAACATGTATTTGTTTATGACCAATCGGGGCTTGGCGTGAAGTGGTAGTTGTCCCCAAACCCGATGATCTTCTTTTACGAATTTCCAGTGTGGGCGACTAGACGCAACATAGTCCTACTTCATTTTCCGTTTTAACGAGTTTTAACAAAATAAATGGTAACACTTTACAATAAGGGTACATTACTTAACGTTAGTTAATGCAGTCATAAGCATTAACTAATGTTAATAAACAGTTAACTAATGAATCTAGTAATCATTTATTAATGGTGTTCATGTTTACTAATGGTGTTCATGTTAACTAAGGTATTCATTTATACATTATTAAACAAGGTCTAACCCTAACCCCTATGCTTATGCTATATAATAATGCTCATTACTGCATAAACTAAAGTTAATTAATGGTTAATCAATCAACCCTTATAGTGGTCTCCCTGCAGATGTTTGTGAGATTTGACACGAGGTGTTAAGATTGTGATGATGATGATGATCCTCCCCCTCCAGGAGTATGCTGCACCAGCCTCAAAGACAGCAAGGCCCTGATGAAGATGGGCCTTGGGCTGGTGCTGGTTGGTCACATAAACTTTCTCCTGGGTGCCCTGGTGCACGGCGCTGTGCTCAGGCACATCAGCGTTCACACTCTGGCACGAACCATGGTGTACGCCATCGCCAATGTGATCGCTATTGTGGCTGGCCTTGTGGTGAGTTAGTAGGACACTCACAAATCAGACTTTAGGACACTAGTCCTAAAGTCTACAGGCCTGCATGAGGACAATGCTCATGGCAATGTTCAGAACAAATTAAGACACCTTCAACAGCGGAAGTTACAACAGCACTAGAACAAGAAATATTTAATATTGATAGTAGGCCTGCATTCTATTTGCAACCAGACATGGTAGAGTCTAAAACCAGTAGGGTTACTCTCTTGTTCTTTGTGTTTATACACAATATTTATACATATTATTACCATGTTTTTGCCAACCATACCCATGCGATCTAATTTACTGTGTGGTAATCCTCCCTCTTCTGCAGGGAATCATTTGTGGAATAATAACCATTGTCTTGTCCAAAAACAAGAAAAACTGTGTTCTGGTAGGCACTGCCCCCCCCCCCCCCCCCCCCCCTCTCTCTCTTCTCATTGACCAGACTACACCAACGCTTGTTTAAACCTGTCTCGTGAAAGTGTGTGTATCCTGTGCATGTAGTAATAGAGGGAAAACTAATTCATTATAAACACATATTATACTCCCATACATTTTTCTCATCGGGAGTTTCATATTACCATAATGTTTGTAAAGATGGGAGTGGGACTACCGTTTTAGTATCAGTGTGTTTTGTGGGGGGTTGTTCACGATGACATTCATTATAGCAATTTTCTTCCTGTAGAAATGGTCCCTGTTGGTCACAAGCTTCATATCAGGCATCTTAGGAACTGCCTCTGCCCTGGGTGTCATGGTTTCCATGGTGAACGCCATAATGAGCGATGGGCGGGACCTGTTGACCCACTGCAAGTTTCCTAATGCTGTTGGCTATTCCAGCATCACCAATGAATGCCCCTTTGACCCCACCCGAATCTATGTGAGTCACAGACATTGAGACTTCCTACATGTGTTGCGACTGGCAGCCAGGACAGCAATGTTAAGCGTTTTTTAAGTGTGCTCCTGATGACACGACTTGCCGTTTGTCACCCATTATCTCTACCAGGGAACCACGATTATCCTCTGGGTGCCCCTCATCGTGATATCTGTGGTGGAGGTGGTGTTTTCCTTCCGCTGCTTCGCGCTCTGCACCTCCTCCCTATATCTCTGCCCGTGCCACAAGAGGCCTCGCAACGCTAAAAGGGTAAGCCACTACACAAGGTGCGTCGCAAAACCTTATCCTATAGTCATCGGTCCTATAGCTTGTTCACTATACTCCCATGGAGACAAGCAGTACACGTAGTGGTCAAGGACAAGAGCTGTGTGGAGATGCGGCGCTGAAGCAGCTCAGGTTGGCCACATTTACTGTTGGATGACATGCGCCATTCATGACCTTCAGACTTGTTTCAGAAATGTCTGCGTACAGATATAACCTCGGTCTGAGGCCTTTTCGGCTACAAGTTTAGGCTGCTTCTCCGGTTTACTCACTTTTCGTACAAGGTGTTCGTGGACATCTGGAAATTTAGGAGGACAGCTTTAGAACCAAAATTGGAACACACCCACTTTGACAGCCATGCCCCCCCCCCCCCCCCCCCCCCCCCCAAGGCTGTGCTTGTTTGTGCGTGTCTGTAAAACATGTAACAAGCCGGTTGTTTTACCATTTCAGGTTCGCATTCAGACACCGTACGAAACCGCAGCAACGGTGGTTTCGTTCTCGGAGCCAGACACAGAGCTGGAGACTCCGGAGCAACATGAACTGTTAGACCGTGCCGCTTCAACAGCGCAGAATGACTGGCTTTGAACCTGCCATGTCACCTTCCAGAGAGAACTTACAACCTGCTGCGGTAAAACACTGTAGCAAACTCCAACCAAACTCCAGAGGGAGGCGACAAGTCGACCGTTACGCTAAGGACTTAGTGAGTCTCGTCCAAGGATGAACTGGACAGTATATACATACAAGGATGTAGTGGAACTACAGAAATAACTTCCTACCCTTCATGACTTGGTGGGACCAAATTGCTTTATTCATTTGAGAAAATATCAATTTATCTTGAAAGTGTAAGTACTTTGTAAACAATGTTGTAAATGCTACAGGAAATACTGTAACTCTCATGTGCACAATGTGCTTTTGGACTCAAGATGGTAATTCACGTGAACATTTCTTTACTATTTTTTATTAAAATGTGTGGTCAATACAGACTGGAGTTTGATACGAACTTCACGAGCAGTCTCGTGGAACAATGTTCAAAGAACAAACCAATACACAGCACTCTTACCTCCCCTTTTACAAGGAATATAATACAGCACATTGGACATTCGAGTCCCAAGATAATCTATGGGACTCTATGGAATCTGACAGGGATCAGAATTCTACCAATGTCTCTAGGCTCAATACGCAGAAAGGTTCCATCCATGGTGTCAGCGATTATAATAGGACCATTTCATATGTATACAACCTATTAACTTAATATTGTAAAATGTCCTTTATGAGGACTGAAGTCCTTTAATGCTAGGGGTACAGTGAGTCAAGTTTGTCCAAATCCCCTAAACAATGATATACACTATCTTGTGAAAACATATTTCAAGGCACGGGACAAAATACATAAAGTGGAAGTAGCCACAATTTTCATGATTTAAATTAATTGAATTCAAAAGGACGAGTATAAAAAGAATACATATACTAAACCATTTTTACACTCTACTCAACCTCTAAGGATTAAAGCAAGGTTTTATCGCAGATAATGAAAAAAACGTGTACAAAAAAACAACCAAATACATATAAACGTCATCAACTTTCATGTTGAAGAGCATTACTCAATAGTTAACCTAAAAAAAAAAAACCATATAAGGACCCAGGGGCATACCTCTTAAAAAGTATAGTCCTTCATTAATTTCCAGTTTGGCACTGAAAGTATGTATGGTTAGGAGGGGGCAAATAAAACCCAACTACTATATCCAAATTCCTTCTGTACACTTGGCGCCGGCGTCCCACCTCAGGGGGTCTTGGACTCCTCTTTCGGCCTAACGAGGAAGGAAAAGTATGGAAAGGATTAGCGCTCCCACCGGCCACTCCTCCACTAGACAGGCAATGTGAGTGCTTGTGTTTGCTCGCTCACTTTGACGTGTCCATTTTCTCCTCTTCGGGCAGCTTCTCTTCTTCCTTCACTTCTGTAATTGACACAAAGTCATATCATTTCATTTTGAAATAAACTCAATATTTACTGGGACGGGGTGCATCACGAGCCCGACAGACGTCAACTCCCTGACTTCAACCAACAGATAATATATACAGTGAACCGCAACGTCGTCTTCAACAAAGCAACAAAAGCGGAAAGAAACGCGCACCTTTCTTCTCCTTCTCCTCGGCCTCCTTCTCGGCCTCTGTCTTGGTGCGCTTGGCCTTCTTGAAGCTGGCCGCGTTCCTGCGACCTCCCTCGCCTTCGTCTTCCGAGTCGGAGAACTCCTCCTCGCACGCTATGCGCTTGTCATGGGCCCGAACTGCACAGCAAAAAAAAAAAAAAAAAACGATCGGAAGAGCTCGGTCAAGGGCTGCACGGGGGGGGGGGAACAGATGTGAAGCAAAAATAACGAGCGGATGTGTGGTGTTTGAGGAGGACGGGAGGTTGCGGAGCGTCGTACTGGAGATTCGCTTGTTGGGGTCGTCCTCCTCCTCGTCGCCGCTGTCTTCCTGCACGGCGTCCTCCGGGATGGCCTGCATCTGCACGCCGGGCGCGTGGGGCAGCATGCGCAGGTTCTCAAACAGACGCTGCCTGTGGGACGCAGAACACTGTTTGCACGGACCTTTTGGGAGCAGGGATGCAATCGACCAGACTGCAGCTGTGTACACACACACCTGACACAGCCTCAAACTATCTATATACATGGTTTAATTACTGGCTATTACAAACGATGCTTTGAAATACCCCATTAGGACAGTCATGGCAGACAGTCCCACTACAGTAGATGACTCACTTGATCTTCTCCAGGTAGTCGTTAGTGTTCTGGTTGGTCATGTTGGACGGGCTGATGTGCAGCTTGAAGTCCGGCCCGAAATACTCAAAGTAGTCGTTGTACGGCAGCTCTGCGGGGCCAAGGACATCGTCGCTTTAGTGAACCATCAGTGACGCAACATAGCCACGGTGTAGGAGGTGATGTGGAGCAAGGAGGAAAAAAGCAGGCGCTTCACACTGACCGTTGGGGATGGCGCTGTCCAGGGCCACAGCCGTCTCGTAGGTCCAGCAGCGGGCCACGTTGCGGATGGTGTAGCCTCCCCCGCCCAGCATCAGCAGGGGCAGATTGAAGCTCTTCATGTACTCCACACACTTGGCATGGCCTGAGTTCATAACGAATATAATACAAATAATTATTGCTAAATAAAGTCGACACTTCGAGGGTCCATTGTCAGTCCGTATCAGCAAGATAGGACACTCAGCACAGAATATTGCAATGTCTCAACGATAAAGGTTTACAATCTATGAGTGTGTGCATCTTGAGTGAAATGACGTTTTTTTTTTCATGCACTATCAATAATATGCATAAACTATCGGTAAATGCCAGACCCATCCCCAGTACAAGTGACGTGAAGGGACCTTTGATGGTGAGGTTAAAGCAACCAAGCCTATCTCCAGACAAGGAATCTGCTCCACACTGGAGCACCACAGCTGAGGGTTGGTACATCTCCATCACCTTGGCCATGATCTATGCCAGCATTACAACGTAATCAGTTAAATATTGCAAAAAACATGGCACCCATAAGGAAGACGTGTACAAAAATAAAATACTGGGTTTCGGTACCCAACCCTACTTGACCCACAAGTACTGCTTTACTCACAGGCTTAAAGATGGCTTCGTACGATTCGTCGTCAATCCCGTCCCGCAGTGGGTAATTCACTGCATAGTATTTTCCCTTCCCCGCACCAATGTCCTGAAAAATAAATAAATAAAAACACGGTATATATAAAACAAATACAATTAAATGACCAATGACATACACCATCACTACGCCGACCAGATGCGTATCCGGCATCTGTTGGTGAACCTTACCCTCAAGTCTCCGGTGCCAGGGAAGTACTCTCCGTACTTGTGGAAGGACACGGTCATGACGCGGTCTGTGGTGTAGAAGGCCTCCTCCACGCCGTCTCCGTGGTGGATATCGATGTCGATGTAGAGAACCCTCTGGTGGTATCTGGGGAACAGAGACGCCAACATGTACCCACTAATTCACTGACACCATGCCCATAGAGGCTACCTGTTGCCAACTTAATTTTCACTCTCCCGTCTGTAGATACTAGAAATTTGACCTCATTAGGTTGTGGCATTTTTTACCGAGTGCTGATTTGATATCCCATTTTATATATAAGAAAAAGTAATGCTCATTGATAGGTTGATTAAAGAACTATTGAAGAGCTTCCCTCCATATGGCAAAGAAGAATGTTCGATATAATTCTCCATGCTGCGCACACTTCACTTCATTTAACAACAAGCGTGCCACTGCTTTGCTGGGGCATGGCTCTAGCACTACTCACTTCAGTAACTCCAGGATAGCCAGGACAATGTCGTTGACGTAGCAGAAACCCGAGGCTTCGGACTTCTTGGCGTGATGCAAGCCTCCAGCCCAGTTGATGGCTATGTCCGTCTGCTGCTTGTTCAGCTTCACAGCACCCGCTGGATTGGTCAGATAATTAGCACGTTGCTTATGCTGCACTCAACAACAACCAAAACGACAACGTATAGGCCTGGATTTTTGTGACACACAGCTGAGGAGCAGACATAGGAACACTTACCAACAGAGCCGCCCGTGGAGAGCTGGCAGAACTCAAACAGGCCGTCAAACACTGGACAGTCCTCTCCCACATTAACTGTGCACCAACAGTAAAGCATAGTACTTAGAACAATGACAAAGGCAATTACTAGGATTTTATTATGAAATTACACAATTATTATTTAGGTGAAACTATGGAAAAAAATATTCTGGCCAAACTCACATCTCTGCATCTGTTTGCTGTACTCAGACATGTTGTCAGGGCGGATGGAGCGCAAAAACTTAATGTAGTCATCGCTGTGATACTTTGTCATCTCTTCACCATTGGCTTTGTGAGGGCGCTGAAAAACACAATAAAATTAGCTTAAAAATGCTTCATCAACTGCTTTCAACATTTAGTTCAAATATTTTCTCAATTATATAGGGGAATGGTTTACATAACTTACATATATCTCCATCTTTCTGTAGAGGCCATAGTTTAGCAACAGGTTGTGGGTCATGCGGATGCGGTGGGGCTTCATGGGGTGCCCCTGGCCATAATAGTAATTCCCCACATCACCTGGAATGGGGAAAATACGGAACTTTATTATATGCAAAAAATAATTTGGGCAAAATCCAAAATCTGCCGCCAAATGGTTAATGCACTTATCATGCAGCATCAAGAATTTCTGTCCAAGAATTCCACAATTATGATCCCAACTGCGGCAGATTACGTATGTCATTAAGCATTGAAAAACTAAACAGAGTAGCTGATATTACAGAAATAAGGTCGATTATCATGTCAATATAACGTCGGCGAACCCAAATGCTAGAATGAATAGTCTTCAGCTACGTAACTAGCAGTTATAAAAATGAGAGGGTAGTGTCCATGTCAATAAAGGTGATGATCAAGTAATATCCTTTGTTAGCTCGTTTGCTAGTTAACGTTACTACTTAAATGAACAACTCAATTAGGCCATGCTAATTAACGATTAACCGGGCCAGGCGGAATGCTCAAGCGGAAATTAAGTAAGTGTGTACATAGTATTACGTGAACTAAAAAGACAGTGGCTTCGATGTGCAACATTGTGTTTCGTCTTGCGGATGTCTGGTGGGAAAATGCTTTCGAGTCAGGCTAGCTGTTAGCTGAACGGCTGTACGCTACGGCTAGTAGCAGTACACACAATTCACAGAATATTATTTCATCGGAACGCCAGATGCCATTGATAAGAGTGTGCACCGGCTAAATTCTGAAAAAATAAACACTTACCATCATAATAGTAGCAAACTTTTTTCTTTGTGCCTTGTGAACTCAGCGCCATTTTAGTCTTTTTGATGGCTTTGCAAACCGTGGGCAAAAAGAAACCTAGTAAAAGCGCTGGAGATGATAGTTTGTAGCACGTCGTTAGAGCCAATAAGAGGCCGAGCTTGGCGTTAGGGGGCGTTTACGTCCATATCCCGCCACAACCAGCCCCACTCAGGAACAGCAAGCACCAAACCAAGCACAGACTAGTTTCTTGTGCAGAGCATCTTGTATTTTACGTCCAAGCTCCATGGATGATATTTATTCATTGATCATTGCACAACGTAAAGACCTGAAGCAATTGTATTGGTATTATTAAGGGAAACGTATTACACGTGAAATGCAGATTAAGCAATCATATTTACAATTTTTAAATTCTGTAGCATTTCTAGCAAATTGGCAGATAGTGCGCTTTTCCTGTACAGAGCTTGCCCAAATAAATAAGGCATGGTCTCGGTCTTTGGATGTTACATTTCATATGCAAGAGGCCCATGTTTTAGAAGATATCACAACAAAAATGTTGTTTTCCATTACATTTAGTCATTTTAATCTTTGGTCTGTCTTCGCTGTTCTTCAGAACGGCTGCTCATGGTACTGCGTCTCTGTGGCTGTGAAGAAGTCTTCCGTAACACTCCTCAGATACTCAAAGGTAGGGCGCCTCTCGGGTTCCTCTGTCCAGCACATACACATGATGCTATAGAGCCCTTCTGGGCAGTTATCCGGCCGTGGCATTCTGTAGCCGTGATCCAATTGCTGGATCACTTCCGGGTTACTCATTCCTGGGAGAAGTGGATATGGAGTGGAATATTAGACAGTATAAAATCATCTCAGATGATGGATGTTTGAATAGTGTTGACTAGTGAAGAAGTGTTTTATACAGGTGGGTAGGTTATATTTAGATATGCAGTTGTTAGTTTGAGTTTAATTGGAAACATTTGGCAAGGATATTAGTACAAATGTTGCTGTATATTTAGTGTTGCCTATGTACCAATTGACAGGTAGACATATGTATTAATCATGTAAGTAAACAATGGGCAGGTCTGTACCAGGGTAAGGTAACCGGCCATACGTCACTATTTCTGTCAGGAGGATTCCAAACGACCACACATCAGACTTAATGGAGAACGTGCCAAAGTTTATGGCTTCTGGGGAAGTCCACTTGATGGGGAATTTTGCACCTAGGGAAAGAAGGAAACACTTGGTGGCGCCATAGACTGTTTTTCGAAATGTCTAAAGAGAGCGTGCACATTGGAACCTTTTCACTTCACAAAACACCTAAAACGTGCCACACCATGAAAAACGGTGTGTTTCTGTGAGCATGTATTTGAATAGGAATGTTATCATCATCCGCAATCGAAATATATTTGACTAAGAAAGGTCATGTAAATCCTGAGCTCTGAAGGGATATTTTGGAAGTAGATGCAGAGATCTTGTTACCCTCTCTGGCCGTGTATTCGTTGTCCTTGATAAGTCTTGCCAGTCCAAAGTCAGCAATCTTACAGATGTGTTCGTGGGACACCAGGATGTTGGCAGCTCGCAAATCTCGATGAATATAATTCCTGCGCTCAATAAAAGCCATGCCGTCCGCCACCTGCAGGGGATACTACATGGTAAGCACAGTGCAGTGGGTGGGTAGGTGGGTGCGCCCAAATTCATGCATGTGTTTGTAAATGTGTTGAGGTGTTTGTCTGCTCTAGCCATCGTAATATAGGTATTGTTTTTTATGTTTCCTATTAGGTGCATGCACATGTACCTATATTGGCATATATGTACAGTACGTACAATAACTAGTGAAAGCGACAGGCAGATAAGAGGGAGATTCCTGCATAGAGGGAGTTCCACTTCCACATGTTAGCTCTCAGCAGCCTGCCATCGCACTCCACCCAGGTTAGACATCCATTCCTACTAAAGGTCGGCGTTCTTTCCGGATTGGACTCGTGGTGATCAAATCATTCACCTAACAACGTTCCCCAGAACGGCAGCAGGGAATTCCAATGAATATGACGGCACTTTTGAAGTCATTGTAAAGCTTACACGATGAAAGTACCATCTGCATGTAAAATAACCCACATTCACATTTGTTTACCGTTTGAGCGATGGAAATCCGGCTTTTATGTGTTATACTTCGTGTCTATGTGGGCATGTGTGGATATTCAGCATGTACATGGCTGGGTCAATGGAGCACATTTCAGACGTAAGAATCTACCATGTAAGTGACATAAGCCCCCCGGCCCTTGGCAGAGAACTGAGATGTCCTTGTTTGTTTAGCATGAATGTGAACCCTCCTCAAAACCGTCGCTACGCTATACCCTTCATGTGGTGCCTTAACTCTTACACCATATCACACTATTACAATATATTTTCTTACATTTAAATGTCACTTTATAACCTTATCATCCTAAATTATTTAAGAATTGATATTCTACCTCATAATTGCATATAACTTTGACTTTTGCACATGACTGGATCTGCACATAATGGGAATTTGGATTTTGTTTATTTTGTCAGTATATTATTACTCTGTAAAATACTTGCTTTCTAGAACATGTATCTTTATATATATCTTTATATATATATATTTGTGTTGTTATTTTTGTCTTGCATATTTTGTCTTTCTAGAATATTATGCCCTTAATAGGTACTTACCGGTGACTTGACATAAGAATTTCAGTGCCAAATCTGACTGCGTTGTTCTGTGCATCTGACAAAGAAATTGTTGAACTTGAACTATGATATGTTTCCTGTATTGACTTGCCACTGTGACTAATATTTGTGTGTGTGTTTGTATGTATGTATGTATGTATGTGTGTCTGTGTGTCTGTGTGCATGCATTCATGCTGTGTGTAGTGGTTTCACACCTCATCCACTACCAGTGCACATTTTTGCCTGAAACTAAGGCATCTTTAAACATTAGCTCTTCCTGGTGTTCAGTTATATCTGGTTACACATAACACAACTTCTGGATTGTGGCCCTCAAAATGTACAACACCATTAGTCTCAGTGTTCGATTAGTTATATCAGATAGATGTAGGGCTTGCTGTCCTAAGTGATTAAAACCAAGTGTTCTTTATCCACTGAGGTAGTTTTTTGTGACACACAATTGATGTCTAGACTTGTATTGTTGATTTTCCTTTCAACCCCATAGCCAAACACACACACACACACACACACACACACACACACACACACACACACACACACACACACACACACTCACACCGTTCTTTTGTTGTTGGGAGATTACAGCCGTGCAAGTCTCATTACCACAGGTTTCCCGATCATGCTTTGATAATAGGAAGTGAGAGAGTAAATAAAAGGCTGTTTGCTGCTAGGCCTTAAAGGATAGGTGGTACCGAGAAAGTAGTTCACTTGCCTGAGAGGACATGTCAATCAGGGTGCTCAAAGTCAAATTGCTTCCTTCTGTCGTTTTGAGAAAATCCACGAGACTCCCTGTAAGACAAAAGTTAATACAATTATTTAACTTA
Organism: Lota lota; assembly: GCA_026745465.1. Lineage (NCBI taxonomy): Eukaryota > Metazoa > Chordata > Actinopteri > Gadiformes > Lotidae > Lota > Lota lota. The sequence goes on along the minus strand of JACYXH010000496.1, from coordinate 380,000 downwards.
ACCCAAATGACTTAGTCTTTATATCAAATGGGCGTAGCTACTCTAGTCATGAGCCGCCTATCAGCTGACAGATAACGTGGTTCAATCAAATGCACATACACTGATAGACGGTCAATTTAACACCATCCATCTCACACACACACTCTACAAAGGTAAATGTAATGAGCTGGATTTTACCCACCAACCCAGCCTCCGACTATGGTGCTCCCTGTGGTCAAAGTAAGAGTGCTGTATCTGACAGCTCATTATATCTTGCTTTAAATCCTACAGCAGGAAGCACACTTAAAGAGTGGCGCCATACCACGAAACTAAGGTGTTCCCCATTTCATGCATTCATGATTGTGTTTTTCTTTTATTATAATATATTTATAATACATCATTATTATAGTAATATATTTATAGGTACTGTGGGAAGAAGCTTATGTAACAATGTAGAGGGAGGCAAAAAACATAGCTCATCATGTGGGTTACTTTAAGAGCCTACATTGTTTAGAGAATTGTAATCTTTATAACCACAGGACAGAAATAGATGGTGGTGGACCAGAATAGGTCTTGATAACTCGATAACGCCAGGAAGTGCGGCGAGCATTTTTCAGACGGCTGCGTGTGCTTTTGACAGCCTTTGGCCATGGCCACTGCTCGTCCTTTTGGGGTTTGATCGGGACGTTTGGGACAGAACAATACCCCACTGGCTCTCACAGTCAGCCAAGTCAGGTCAGAGGAAATGCCATGAGCGAGGACCGAGGACCGAACCAGGAAAGAGGAAGAGGAGGACTGTGTCTTTTGCTCAAGTCCGGAATGGGTCTGTCTTTTGAAGTCTGAGAGCCTAAAGGAGCTGTCTTTGTCAAGGTCACAGATGGAAATGTCGCTGCTTCCCCTTGCCTGTTGTTATCCACCTTTCAATGATAATAATAATAAATAAATAAACTGCACAAATTGATAGGATGGAGACGGCAAGCCCATCCTCTCTCCTGAGTACAGAGACGTCAATTGTGTCCTGTGCACACACGTGGTTGGCGAACAAAGGCTCAGCTCGGTGTAGGGTCACTATTGGTGCTTTACAGGCCTCTCATAGAAGACCATACAAAGCCACTCCATTCAGGTCCATATAGCGAGACTGTTGTTGCGCCAGGGACAACAGAACTCCTATGCACTTCCTTATTGTTCCCATTGGTGTAAAGGACTCAGAAAGATGGCAAACCCTTTGAAGGCCAACAGGAAACGTACACCCGATAGCTTTTGGTTTTGATGAACACCTTTTTGCCCGCTTACAGGCTGACACTGGGAGTTGATCTCTGAATGGGCCATAAATACTATGCACACCTCACAATGGGCTCCCTTTTATTGGTCTGCCTGGTTATTTGTAAGACATTTCCCGGTATTTGTGGCATTGAAATGTGAGAAAGAGAAAAAATCTGTGGCAAAGGTCTCGAGCGTAGGTGGTGAGGGATAATATGGGTGTTTGTCCTCCACGTGAGTATTAAGTGTGCGTGTGTATACATGAGTGTTTGTGAGTGAGTGTGTGCGTGTTCATAGTGTGTGTCATGGCTGTGTGTTCCTATGCGTATCAGCGTTGTTCCCATCAGCCTGCATCTGTCTGCGTGCCGTTCTCCTTCGGTGGATATGGTGTGTGGAAGAGAGTGCTGCAGACTGTAGACGGGAGCCATGTGTCATTAGAGGTCAACTGGCCCTCTCTCTGAACAATGGGCCGGTGAATCACCCTCTCCTACTTTAACACCCTCTTCTCAAGAACCACCAGTGCGGAGGGACTTCCCACTGTCCGGGTAAAATAAAGGGAAAGTGATGAAACAATTTCAGCAGTGGGCTGAATTCTCTCTCTCTCTCCCCCTCTCACTTCCTCTCCACATCAGAGTTTGTCCTCCACCCAGCTTTGCTTATCAGACAAAACAAATGATAGATTGTAAATATCTAGCATTGTAAATAATATATACCATTCATCCTGGGTTTCTCACAATAAATGTCAGTTCATGTGAGAAAAGCCCATAACTAATGGACAGAGCCGAAACACGCGCACACTGCAGGTTACCTCCTTGCCCTTTTGTTTGAACATGTGCTCCAGTCCCCAAATCTCACATAATAGGACAGCATGTTTGATCCTGAGAGACTATGACAATATACTGACTGTAAAAACCCTTTTCCACACACTTCCAAGCTCCAGGCACGCAGCTCGATGACTCGGAAGTCTGTGGTGTGCCGCCTAAGACGGCAGGGATTTAAGTCATTGAAGTAAAACAGGCTCAGGCCTGCTCTCTATGGCTGACTGAATTGACAGAAGGTGGTGGAATTCTATTTTTTCTATCAATTTTCAAGGGATAGTATATTCCCAACTGCACATTTGCGCCATATGAATACCTCTTCAGGGCATGGTTTTTGTGCAATTAATAAATCCTCATTATATTTTTATCCAAATTGGAGTGTGTGACAGGCGATCTCATGAATAAACAGAAAGAAGCCAAGAGTGAAGCGCTGCTCCTGTACCACGTCGATGTTCTCTGTCATTATCTGACTGTCCGAACAGGGCACCCACCGTTCTCCATGAACTCGGTCACAATATAGATGGGCTCCTTGGTCACCACGGCAAAGAGGCGCACCAGCCGAGGGTGCTGCAGGGTCTTCATCATGTTGGCCTCGGCCAGGAACTCCTCAACGGACATGGTGCCGATTTTCAAGTTCTTGATCGCAACCTTTCTGTCGTTGTTGTAGATGCCTGGGGAAACACACATAAACAGTTATTTCACTATCAGTGGGCCATCAGATCAGAAGGGAGGATCTCTACCAAAGAGGAATGAATGCACATCAAAGCCTAAGCCCTGTGATTCCTTTTCTGCGATAGGTAGGAGTTCAATAGCTATCTTTAACCTTTGCTTCGAGTGTTATGGGGGGTATGTGGTCATGTATAAAGCAAGAAGCAGGGTTATGTCATGGTAGTCGGGGGTAAGATATTAGTTAAGAATATTTCCCCTCCCACTCACCCGATTATCATTAATGGCCAACAGAATCCCACGGCATCTCTGCTATATGATTACAGTGCAGCGTGTGTAGATTTACCGCCTCATCAGCCAAATTTACCGTCAGCAATAAAGCACCTTTAAACAAAAACTGTGAGAAGCTTTTTAAATTCTGCATGCATGAGTAAACATTAGTGTGTCGAGAAAACAAATGCCCTTATCCTATGTGGATGAGGAAGTTGTAAATAGAGAGTGGCTGGAAAATGTAGTTCTGCTGCTATTTTAGGCTCTGGTACAAGGGGATGTTTTGAATGCAGTATTGTGCTTCCAAACGGGGCAGGAAATAAAGAAGAAAAGCATCCCACTAATTGTAATAAAGTATTGGGGCAAGGATCATATCAACTGATACTCCCTTTCACCCAAAGCCTTTAGCAAGCTTTGTTAATAATTACATTCCACAGTCACAATGTATAGTAATACAAGCATTTTTTGAATGCAACACCCACATGGCTCCATTTGAAAAGGAGACTCAGGTGTTTAAAGTGTTGTTGCGTATCAGTGCTAATAGCCCAAAAAGTCCTCATGAACCAGGCTGTGTTTGGGGAACGTTACGCATGACGGGGAACGTTACGCATGACACAGAACAGCCCAAGCTAAAGCTGCTCTGGCTGACACACAAAGAGCAAGGCCCATAGCCGGATTGAGTAACCGCTTCTCTTAATATCTGGGGCTTTGGAAGAAACTGACATTACTAATTGGTATTTCCAATCAGCCAATGCCACACACCAAGGGCTTTTTGGTTTTGATTTTGTTACTGTATGAAGACCGAAGGAGTTAACAATCACATTTTCCACGTGACTTCATCTCCCCCTCCCTTGCTCTCCTTGTGCCCCTGACTCACCCATCCATACTTCTCCGAACTGGCCGGCGCCCAGCTTGCGCTCCAGTTTCAGAGAGTCGCGGGGGATCTCCCACTCATCCTGCCACCAGGGCTTCTCGGGGGCCCTCGACTGGCACGCCTTTATCAGCCTCGTGCATAGACCGCTCGAATCGCCTGCATCGCCACGCAGAGGAAAAACGAGGTCTGACGTCAGTCAGTCCAATGTTAATAATCCCAAGCGTGTATTAGATCAACCCTTAGGCGACCCCTTCCCCCGTACGTGAATGGTGCTTGACCAGCTCCCTGATGGTGTTGAATGAGATCTTGGCCGTGATATAATAGCCACCGGCGTCCATGTTGCGTATCCTGTAGTGCTTGATAACGTCCCCTTCGTCCTGGTCCAAGTCCCTCACAGTGAGGGTATATGATCCTGGAACACGAGCACACACTGGTGAGATCATGCAGCCCTACCTTAAAGTCTACTAAATGACTAAGTCATACAGTCACCTTGAAACATATACGGTTAGACTCGCATGTCCGGGGTTGAGGCGTGTTTGTGTGTGTGTGTGTGTGTGTGTGTGTGTGTGTGTGTGCCACCCACAGGTATGATGTTGAGTTAGGGATTTATATACATCATTGTTTTTTTTATATTAACATTTTTGGGAGCAGTGGATCTCAGGGAAGAGATGAAAAACGAACCTGGAGTGGTCTCACTCTCTCGGATCAGGAAGGAGCCCTGCATGTTTCCTGGAGCCTGCAGCAGCCTGATGGCATCATTTCTGGAAAGGTTTGCGAAGAACCACCTGTTGCCAACATAGAAAATTAGTCTCATTGGTTTACTCCTAGGCTAACCACATCCGCTCCCCTCAGTATGTACAGACGCGTCACGAGCGTGCATCATGTGAGAGAGGGTCGTGGTTGTGTACTGCTTGTGGAGTGGCGTGCAAATTTCCTGTATCACATACGGCTCGGTCTCCATTGTGTTCATGGCGGCAACGAAGTTGAATGGGATGAAGCCCCTCTGGCCTGTGATAAGAGACTCTGCCATGTACCACTCTGGGTCATCCCTGGTAACCAACACAAGACAGTAACAAGAGCATGTGGTGATGCACACATGGAATGCCACATTATACTTGGACACAGATCCCCTTAGTCTCGGGGAAAAAAGTCACTACGAATGGCAGGCTCAAGTGAATTTCTTTGTCTGCGGTGCACATTCCGGGTGCATGAGATGCAGGGTGCACATGATAGACCAATTCTGCTGAAAAGACCACATCCATGTTCCGCAAAGCCATTCCTGCTTGTCTATAGTTTTTTTGTTTACGAATGACAACCATATGCTTCACATCGAAAGGTGGATTATTGATCACAAAGGAAATTTGACAATATATTAATTTGCCTACTTGTTAATGATCTTGAGGTGGTCTCCCTTTTCAAAGCCCAGCTCATCTTTGTTAATGGGTGCATAGCTGTATATCGCCAAGACAAGGTTATCTGTGAAATAAATAGACTCGCTGTCATAAGAAAAAGGATACGACTTCCACAGAATACAATCAATATATGTATATATATATATATTCCCAAGACACAAACATACAAAACATAACCGATGTCGCTAACTGTCAAAGGAGAAAAACAAAGAAGTAAGTTGGGCAGACAGAGCTGACAATGCGTGTAAAGTAATACTCTCAGCCCTTTATAGCGTTTATGGTCAGGAGAAAGAGCGAGGAAGAAAAGGCAGGAATAAGATTAGCTTCACTTCAAGACTGACGCAGTTGGAAACAGGTGTATGGAAAGTATAGAGGGTGTCAGTTGTCAGGTTGAGGTTTTGTTTACAACCCCCAAAAAATAGGGAGCTCCTCTGTGTTCTTGGCTGATGTAAGGACACACACACACACACACACACACACACACACACACACACACACAATGTATCACATTACCTGGTAAAGGGGAGGTAGGAGGGGTATCCTGTGATGGGTTTCGAATCAGCTCATCTGTGTACTGGTTGAGAGAATCAAACACATACAGAATACAGAATATGTATCAGTATAAATACTGATACAGAAACATAACATTTAAAGTACATGATTATTTTCATCTTCTGTGATTTTGTTGTTGTAGTTGTTGTTTGGTTTTGTACATACACAACGGGGCTCCTAGCAATGTGGTGCACACATGGTATTCTCTTTAGCTAGCCGAATACAATATGGGGAACCAACAAATCCTTAAGGGAATAGATGCCCTCCTAATTAATTAAAGGAACAAAAGGCAACTTCCCGTACTGTAATGTTATCACAATGTTGTCAAAATCAACATGGAAACTGAAAGCTCAGGCACTACTGGACAGGTAGTGTGTTGGGTGGTGTAGTTTGCTATGATCCATGTTTATTAGTGAGGCTTGAAAAACATATTACATTCATTCCTAAGTTACTTACCATGTACTATGACATCAACATTTTGACTGATTGATAACACAATGTATATATAGTCTCCATGAACATGAAGGCTACATCAATTCAGTCCATTTACAATTGAATTCAAATAAACACGCCACACCCTATAATAAAAAACAGAGTATTGCACACAAATTTGATCGCATGAATAAATATTTGAAATAGTCATGTGCGAATAAGTTAAGACTATTCATGGATGCAACTAGAAAGACTAAATTAAAACACACAGACACATACACACATGCAGACACACACACATTTCAACTTACTGGGTTGCCTGACTGGGAACGGCCTGGACAGGTGCAGTGTTCGCAGAATTCATCATCCAAGTGTTCTTCCCATTCATCATCGCAAGAATTATCTGAACTGCAGCCACATCCCATCTTTTAAACTGGGAAGTTTTAGGAAGTTCAGATCAGTTATACACAAAACAACACTATGACCATCAAACACACACATTTACATAAATAAAGTAAATTCATTCAAGCACATGCACACACACACACACACACACAAACAAAAACACACACATGGGCACATACATATTTATTTTATGATTAATATTCTGTCTGACAAAAACAGGCTTTATTGAAATATTTAGCACAATTCGGATAATCCGTTCAGATTTGGATCTCGATTTTGTACTAAGTCATCCAAAGTACTGTGTAATCTTGTGTCTAAATGTGCGGAGCACTGTGCTGAGCACTGTGTTTTACACCGTCGTGCTGCATGAACCAGCTTTCCCCAGCTTTCCCCGGCTCCTCAGCGGCCCATTCATGTAACAGGGTCAGTGGGCTAATCACAGTTGCCGTCTTTTCCCAAAGGCCCAAAAAGCCGTGAGAAAAATGCGGGAGGATTTGGCCTGGCAGTAACAACTCCCCGTTGTGCCTGAGAGACCCAAAGGGACGATTCAAAGACGAAGTCCCTGGGTGAACCACCGATTTGTATCTGCAATTTGTGCCTTCCAGTAGCCTTTTCAGCGGGGTTAGCATCATGTTAATGAAGGCCGTGGTTGAAAAGGCCGTGCTAAACTGTTTCTTGTTACTTGCCAAAATACTTGCCAAAGTATGTCACTTACAAACAAAAGAAACACCTGGCTTATCGTTTAGAGCATTCCTTCTTGCATTAAGGCTGTGTTGCATTAAAACATTTCTTGATATTTGATCAGGATTTTCCTATCTAGCAATAGTTTGTCTTAATGTATATGTAATGTTAGACTTCTACATAATCTGTTGTCAGGTATATTAATGAATTTCATTTAAATATGAATATGAATAACACTAAACTACCGTTGATGGTCTTAATAGCAAATCGTACGCTACTTAGACATATTTTCATTTTTGATAAACAAACTTTATATCTATATTCTGCTGGAACATGTATATTCTGCTGGGTGATTTTGTTTTTTTAAATACATTTACTGAGATCATATTGTCCACATGGCCTAATATATTTTTGTCACTTACCTGTTGGATTAATTGTTCTCTTCTGTCAATGATTTCAGATTGCTTTAACAGTAGTATTGTTATCCATGATTAAATGACATCACCAATTGTATTGATAAACTAAAAGAAGTGTATACTTTGCCCCAAAAAATCTATCTGATATGGTATGGAGGATGTCTGTCAACATAATACAGAATTCTGATGCGTGTCTAATCTCTCTCTCTCTCTCTCTCTCTCTCTCTCTCTCTCTCTCTCTCTCTCGCTCTCTCTCTCTCTCTTTCTTTCTTTCTTTCTTTCTATCTCTCTCTCTCTCTTTCTCTCTCTCTCTCTTTTGCTCTCTCCTCTCTTTCTTTCTCTCTCTCTCTCTCGCTCTCTCTCGCTCTCTCTCTCTCTCTTTCTTTCTTTCTTTCTTTCTTTCTTTCTTTCTATCTCTCTCTCTCTCTCTCTTTCTCTCTCTCTCTTTCTCTTTTGCTCTCTCCTCTCTTTCTTTCTTTCTCTCTCTCTCTCTCTCTCTCTCTCTCTCTCTCTCTCTCTCTCTCTCTCTCTCTCTCTCTCTCTCTCTTCTCTCTCTCCCTCTCTCTTCTCACACAAACACACCTCCACACCCACATACACTCACACACATACAGACACATACAGAGTCACACACGCAGCGCACAAAGTAGCTGGTGGAGGGATAGCTACCCAAAGAGCTTCCTGTCGTTGAAAGGTTGCTCTGCACCCTGCTAGCAGGTGTGCGCACTGCAGTTGCATGTTAGCGCTGAGAACTTTAGCGTTTGCTTTTAAAACAGTCCAGGGGCTCTTGTTCCAGCTAGGGAGAGTATTTGCGACTCTATTATTATATGTGAACCTATCATGAGTTATGGTCCCTTTCTGGGGAAAATATATTTTCTTGTTGGCAATATTGTCATACTGAAGCATATTTAGACTGATCAGTGGACTAAGGTTCCATTGAGTAACACCTTATCCACAATAATTCCAACCATATGCTCATGGATATATGTTCAATGTCAAATTGTGTAGTGTTTCATGTTGTGTGTCTGTGCTGTCAGTTAACAAAGGATGTCTGTGGTGACAGAGTGGCTGCTTTAGAGAGGCAATGACAGGAAGCCAGTCCAAACCATGCATAGAGTCTACACAGAAATAGGTGATGATTGTCGCATCTTAAATAGTCTTTTTCTATAAAAACCACTTGAGGTAACTGAGTTTTTCCATCATCAACAATGAGAGGATGTAGTATGAGTGCATGTGATGAAATATACTTTGTGGCTTCAACACTTATATATATCAATACAATGCAATATATATTGTATTGACAGTTTTATGCTGTGTCTTTATCTGCATTTTAAAATCAGTGTTTCTTCCCCTTTAGAATGCTTAGTCTCACATGTGATTCAATGCATGTATTGACACACACTGCATGTATTACAGATATACACAAACTTCACGCCCTCACAATGGGTCTCCCCTTTTTCCTTCATTTTCCAAATGTCACCAATTTCACTTGCGGTTGGAAATCCAATTCCCTTCACACACAGTCTGACGGTCATAACCAATATAAAACCATTTCCAACTCCTCCACAGTTAGTCTTGTATGGCAGGTGCGGACTGTTTTCAACAAGCTCAGTGTGGTCAATGCTTATTGATGCGCACTGAGCATGAATTACATGTTTCTGTCAGGGGATCAATGCATTATGCAAATTACCTATAGGCCTAGATGTGAGATTTGCTGAAATGGATAGTTTAGCTATTTGCGTGCACATACAGTAGCCTTTTGAAATTCACACCAGAAATGTCTATGAAATCAGATTTTAATTGGAATTGAATCACTGATTTTATTCATAATGAATACATCTAACCTTGTAAACTGAGATTGGGACTGCTATACATTCTCACGCTGCGGAAACGTTCTTTTGCTGCAGGGCAGAGCTGTACATGAGAAACACAGGGGGTCACATGAGATATAGCCCATTGAAATACAGCCTCAAGGAGAAAAACTACTAGTACTCTGTATGCCCTCCTCATATGACACGTGAAACATGTCACATCGTCTTCTATTTAGATGGGATTTTTGCTGTACTCCAGTTGCATGTTAAAACAGCGTATTGCTTTCTAGTTTGGCTATTTGTGAGCAATAGCATGTTTTTGGCACCATATCAGTACCAAGGTACCAGGAGGATAATGTCTAATAAAAGGAAAGGGGACACCACTGTGGACTGTGACTACAGGACGTATAGATCTTATCAATTGTATGTAGGGTGAATTCCATAGAGTAAAATCAAGCCTGTTAACCTAGATAGAGACCAAAGGTCCATATTATTTTCAAGGCTTTAATAATAAGCAGTTTATATCTCGATTTTCAGTTAATACAAAAAATATATAGTGTGCATTTGGCCCATACTAGTACATACTGGTATAATGAAGCTTGAAAATAGTACAGAAAGTAATGACATGAAAATGCAAATACTAATACATTACTTTACAGTGTTACGGCTGTTTTAAAGGAAACCTTTTGAGTTTAATGAACAGTTTTGGTCAAAAAGGTGTTTGATTTCTTTGATTTCCTTTCCTGGGTGAGATGCGAGCCTACATGCACAGCATCATTTGCGGTGCATGTCTGTTTCGAAGAGAGAATACGGTGGAGGACACGATCACTCACGAATGATTGTATTTTGGCATCTAACTCCACAAACCATAACCCTCCTCTAATATCTTTCAACAAATTGATATAGCTACATCTATTAATATATCTATCAATGATCCATTTTTTCAGAGGATAAAAATAATACATATCAAGGCTTTGTGTATTAAAAGCTACGTTAACGACACAACACAATGAATGTGAGATCTGTGCTCGCATCAACATCTGGACAGCATCATGGAAATGTAATCCATAGGGCGCAACCTTTTATGGGGCCATATTGCTACGATGACCCTATGGATCACTGTTATTTTTAATAGGAGACGAGGGGTGAGAACTGTGGAGCTTGATCCCAAGCATCCTGTTTGGAAATGATCGCAAACTCACAGATTCTCAAGATGAAAAAAATAAAAAAGATGGGCGGTATCTGTGGACGGTTTTGCCTCGATAAGGCCCAGTAGACGGTGGCGTTTTCAGACACAGGTGTGTAGTCTTACTGGTTAGACTAAATAACAACCCATCCGTGATGCAACCATGAAGTTACCATGACAACATTGGTCAACGTGCTGGCGTGGAAGGAAAATACACGCCTGTGTGAACATGTAAAAGATACCTTTTTACAAATAAACTTTTTTGCTGTTTTGCTAGTAATTTAAATGTAAAATGTACTTTTATGCTCTAAACTTGATCATTTCACCATGGCCAAGTGCTTTCAAATTTCTAGTTGTACTGAACACACAATCAGTGCAGACAGTTTCATTACAAGCATTGGCTAAGGGTGTGTGTCTAGCTACCTACAAGGCTTTGCCCATTCCATTCATGTCCAAGCACACACCTTATGAATTCCACCTGCACTTCCAATCTCACCATAACACACCTACACAGTGGAATGCAACCCTGCCATGTCCACCAAAAGCAGCCCATGTTCCTACAGGTAAGAGGGTCACCTCAAAATGGAGATCTATGATGGCCAAACGGTGGTGGTGGTGGTGTTGAAACCTTAGCACAGCGAGAAGCGCCGGGAGTTGATGTTCATCTTGGTCAGTCCCAGGTGCTTGAGCGGGGTGGAGAGGGCAAAGGCGGCCTTCATGGGGATGTCGCAGAGAAGGTCGGACTCCTCGCCGCACTCCTCCAGCTCGTACGTGGCCTTGTCCAGCATCTCCTTGTGGCGATGGCACACCTGCTCCACCTTCAGCCGGTGGATCTCAGTGCGAAGGCGGATGAGCTGTCGAGCCAGGCGGTTGTCCTGCACCTGCATTTCCCTCTATGGGAGATGAGGAGGACACGGGAGAGACATGTGGGAATCATCGTGGCTGTTGTCGTCGTCATATTCATCATCATCCACATCGTCATCATCAGTAGCAGTAGCAGCAGCAGCATCAGCATCATCATGAACATTATCAAGAAAAGCTAATTGAAATTATGACATGGCCCTTTTGGGGGGAATTTCCTCTAAATGCTAAGGCTTCTTTATCAAATGTTGCAAATTGCTTTCTATTCTATGGGTAGCCAATTCGTTTTCATGGTGCTATTATTTGCCATGCGTTATGCCATGTGAAGATAACGTCTTGACAGTCATGACATGTAGGCCTACATGACAACCGAAAACAAACAAGGCTTATATTTGTATTGGTAAGCTATATGACGGTATTCGTTTGGCATTGTAAAAATGTGTGAATATAAGACACATTTGCCCATGTAGTAACTTACCAGCTCCTTCCTAATGAATCCCAAGGCATCATCGATAGTTTCAAATCCACAAATATTACGGACAACTAAGTCGGAATTATCACGGGTCAAAATGACAGGGATATTAACGTCGTCCAGTCCAACTTCATCTGGTCTTTCATCTGGACTTTCTTTTGCACAATTTGCGTCTTCCTTCCACGGGCCACTTTGTAAGCTTTCCTGCCATTCAAAGTATGATGGTCTGCGAGTTTGCAATTTCAGCTTTTCTGTAAGCGCTTTGACACTATCCAAGTCTTCTGTGTCTCCCTCGGAGCTGTCATCTCCTCCCAACTCTTTAAAATCCATTGATGAAACGTTCAATGTTGCTTTAGCAGCAGCACGACCGAGACTTTGATTATGTCCTCGTAATGACGTTGGCTTGCACTGGGATAGCAACATGGATATGTTAACAGCCAAGTTTCTTGAGCTCCTTTATAGTGGATAAAGGACCAGTGACCGCCCATATTCCCAAACCGAGCTAAACTGGACATATCGGCTGTTACCAAGTAAACACTGCAATTTGGACTGTTTAACTAACGTTAAATGAGGAATACTAACTTTGAATTACATGTGATAAAGTTATAGCTGTAATAAACTAATTGCATTTGCAATCATTATTAGAATTGTATATATATAATCGCAATTCTCAATTTGGCGCGTATTAAAGGAATATGATCTATGGTTCCGTTGATTTATTTCTGTAGATTTTTATTTAGCGCCATATATTATATTACAAAAACTGGCTCCACTTTGGTCGTAACGCATATAGGCGTACTCTGATTTTGAGATAGCGCTGCCATCTACTGATGGTTTCTTGATATAGCAGCCATGTCGCTACTATCTATAACAATTTAAATGGATGCCATGGATGTTGCCATTGTGTTTTAACTAATGTCCATGAATCTCAACGACTGCTTTCTGAATGTGCGGCCACAAGATAAGGAACCTAACCCAACGTGTGATTGAAGATCGTCAAAACACCGTGCGCCGCCCGGGAATCGAACCCGGGTCGCAAGAATGGGAATCTTGCATGATACCACTACACCAGCGGCGCAACCTGCAGAAATGTGAAGACTATTTGACCTAAAGTCAGTTGCTCAACAAAGTAGTACATTGCATCTCATTTTTACTGAGGAAACGTTGACTTCCTGATGTTGTGGCCACACATTCAGAGCTGTCGGAGACATGCGTTGTTGAAAGTGTAGGTATTCATGGGGAAGCAACATCAAGCCAACATCAATACATACTGCGCTGCGCCGTATGCATTTATTATTATTTTTTTTAAATCTGTGCAACGGGGATAGATAGATCTGAGAATTTGAACCATACGATTAGAATTGTCTGCTTCAAGTATTTACTGAGAGGAGCAAAAGGAAGTGATTTTCAGTTGACTGCAAGATTAGCCTATTTGGCGGTAGATTTAGGGGCCTCTTGAATTGATGGAGTTTTCTGAACATATAAGGACCGCAAACGTTGAGAATGTGGTGCTGCGACATCCGTTCCATCCATCGACCAAAGGCACATTATGTATAACCGGACACCACCTTATTTTTTCTGATCGCGAGAACCAGAGCTGTCGACAGGTTGTTTTGCTCTTACGAAATATAGATGCCGTCGAGAAAAGGTGAGACCGTAGGCTACACTGGCAGTTAAGTCCAAGTTTGACAACTTTCACTTGTTATAACTAATCACACTAATCAACGACTAATCGATTAACGTGGGCTCTTTTCTACCAATTAATGATTCGGTGTCTAATTAATGTCTAATTAATGTCTAATTACGGTGTCCCTCAAATCCTATTTCTTTTTATCAGCGTGGAAAACCTTTTGGGGAATTCCGGTCTCCTCTCTAGTGCTCGACGGAAGGAAAGGTTGGGCAAACGTGTGTGCAGCGATATTGTTTTTGCCTGCCCAAGGATCATTTGCTTATATTTTCAACAGGCCTATGGGCGCTTTGTATGTTACCTTTCAAATGTGCTTTTACTGCGGCTGCTGCAACCCCTTCCTATTTTCCCCGTGCATATACGTTGCGTTTAAGTTTTCTGTCAATTATTGTATATAATTGTATATAAACTATTGTATATAAACTGAAATTAAAAAAACAATAGGCGAAAGAACTCCTTGAAAACAAAGAAAGGATATGTTAACTGCGGAAGTCCCCCTCACACATACACCTTTGACTCTGCCATCTTAAATTCCTGCTGCTATATCAATTGTTTTTGTGTTTGTGTGTATGTGTGTGTGCGCGCGTGCGTGCAGAAGAGGCGATAGTTAGAGGGGCCTCAACTTGAATTGTACAATAATAATGCAAACTCTTAAAACTGTCTGGTTTGTACTTGCATGTGTGTGTGTGTGTGTGTGTGTGTGTGTGTGTGTGTGTGTGTGTGTGTGTCTGCATGTACGCACATGTGTATGTGCGTGTGTTTGTGTGTCTGTGTGTGCGTGTGCGCGTGCATGCGTGTGGGTGGGTGTGTGCCTGCGTACAGGACACCTAGACCCTCCTCTGGGACCCTCACCATTAAGTGCAAGGATCTCTGTGTTCTCCAGTTGGACATCCCGGGCATGGAGCAGTGTCTGAACATCGCTCACTCCATCGAGGTACCAGTCAGCCGTCTGTGCAGTCCCCTATTGTAAACACAAAACTCCACTAAACAAAAAATGTTTAGTGGATGTCCAACCACATCAGTTGCCCGTTCAGATCGGACATGGACAAAAATGATTCTGTGGTGGTCAAATCATTTTGTTAAAAACATTTTGGAATGATCTAATTATATTCAAGCAGTTTTTTCCCCCAGCTAAGTTGTGTAGATGGTAGATGGCCACTGCGGCCACTTAGCGATACTAGAACTAAGTTGGAAAGGTTAACATAATCCATGTTTTTTTGTTTCACTATGATATTCTTCTTACTATTATTTTTTCATTTTTTTAATCCTATCTTTCTTTCAAATGAGGCTGAATCACACTCTTCCACCCTTCTTCCACTCATTGTTCATCCTTTACTTTCTCTGGGTGGTTCGCTCTCTGTCTCTGTCTCTCTCTGTCTCTCACCCTAACAGGCGTTGTCCTCCCTGAATGAAGTGGTAGACATGTACCCCTTCTTTCACAGGCCCGCTGACGCCAGCCTACAGGACCAATGGGGTCTCTCCGGCCCCCAACACCAGTACCATCAAATGGAGGCGCTGGTGAGGAACTCACACACGTCAAAACCACATACACGCATGCACAGCCATCCCTGTTCAAACACAGTGATACACAGACACACACGTGGGTGTGTTTGTACACACAATGCTGCCCCTGAACAGAAAACACACACACTCACACACTGTGGGTTTTCTTTACACGATAACAGACACTTTCCGCCAATGTTGCCAGGGAGCACATGACAGGAAAATGCTGGGCCAACAGAATGTAGGGATCACACACACACACACACACACACACACACACACACATACATACATACATACATACACAAGCACGTACACTCACACAAAGAAACACACATACACAAGCACACACACGGCTTATATGTATTGTTCAACTTTGCCATACATAATATCCTTTTGTTTTTTACATTATCTGCTATTACTATTACTATTGATTATTCTCATCTCCCGTCCATCAACCTCCCCTACACCACCCACGTCCCTGACCCTCCTCCCTGTCTCCGTGGCGTTCCCAGCACCGGGACAGGTGGCGCCTGAGCGATGTGAACGGAGACTTCACGGTGTGTCCCTCCTACCCGCCCACTGCCCTCGTCCCCAAGACCGTCAGCGACGAGATGCTGCTGAAGGCGGCCAGGTTCAGACAGGCGGGACGCTTCCCTGTCCTCTGCTACCACCACAGGAAGAACGGCAAGGTGCAATAGGTCATGTGAGGGAGGAAGTGTGTGAGAGTCTGTGCATGGATCTGCATTACATCCACGTGTAGCATAACATGTCATGAAAGTCTTTATAAGAGTATTTGTACCCAAACTAGAGTGGTAAAATGAGTTTCATAAGTCTAACCATTGAGCTAATTTCACTCTAACTCTAAACTCTAAACAATGAACTATTTCACTAATTGTACCACTCTAGTTTGGGTATAAAGTATGCGTATTAACCATTACAGATTGACACAAGTGGTGATAATCAAATCGAATAATGCTTGGTGTTCCAGGTTATCATGCGCAGCAGTCAGCCTCTGATGGGAGCCAATAGGAAACGCTGCCGGGAGGACGAGCTCCTCCTCCAGGCTGTGATTGATGGCTCGGACAAAGGTTACATCATTGACACACGCTCCAGTCAGCAGGCACAGCAGGCCTGGATGACGGGGGGAGGGTTTGAGTCCAAATCCAGCTACCCTGGCTGGACAAGACTGCACAGGCAGATTGAAAGGTGAGTCTGCACAGTGATTTTAAACTGGTGGCGATGTACTTTTCTGGAAACAAAGAGTTCAGCTGTGTACAATGGAAGGGTGAAGTTTTCTTGTGTGTGTTTGTGTGTGTTTGTGCATGTGTGTACGTGGGTGTGTTTGCGAGCGCGTGTGTGTGTGCGTGCGTGTGTGTGTGTGTGTGTGCGTGCGTGCGTGTGTGCATGTGTGTGTGTTGTGTTTTTCATCCAGGGGTAAAGGCCTCCAGGAGAGTCTTATTAAACTGGTGGAAGCCTGCGGGGACCAGACCAACAACATGGACCGCTGGCTCAGTAAGCTGGAGAACTCCAAGTGGCTTCACCACGTCCAGACCGCTCTGTCCACGGCTGGCCTGCTGGCAGAGTGTGTGGAGAGGTAGGCTCCACATTAGTAGTGCTTACGCCACAAAGCAAAGCCCCATTTAGAGGTTAAGAATGATGGGGAGGATAGTTACTACAACTTTATATACAACATTATCACAAGACTCATTCAGATAACAAGATGAACCTTTAAGCAATTAGTAGCGTCGGAAATATATTTTATACCAGAAGTAAAAGCAAAATGTATTGCGAAAGTACTGTAATGTGAAAACACATTCCATACTGGGTGAAGAAAACCTGTTGATTTAGGGTTTTGATTGTTCTGGTTTTCATTGGCAAGTTGTTTCCTCTTTCTCCAAACGGAAATATGAACCACCTGGCATGTGAGCCACACTAGTAAAACTACTTTAAACAGAAGTCCCACTACCTGTCTTCCTTTCATCCAAACACTCAGGATGAACTCTATACTGTGTTTGTAATGGCAGGGACGGCCATTCGGTCCTGGTTCATGGTTCTGAAGGCACAGACTGCACCTTGCTCATCAGCACTCTGGCACAGCTCATTATGGACCCAGGCTGCCGCACTCTAGAAGGCTTCCTTACCCTGCTGGAGAGGGAGTGGGTTCAGGTATATAAGTGTTTGTGTGTGTGTGTGTGTGTGTGTGTGTGTGTGTGTGTGTGTGTGTGTGTGTGTGTGTGTGTGTGTGTGTGTGTGTGTGTGTGTGTGTGTGTGTGTGTGTGTGTGTGTGTGTAAATGTGATGAGAGTGTACAAGCAGTTCTCTAAGTCTTAAGGAATGATAAAGTGCTTCATGGTACTACTCTCATAATTGCATCCTCTTTGGGAACTGAATGCAAAGGTAACTTCATTACATTACTATTTACATCAGTCATATAATGGATAATGGTTGGCTTTGGGTAAACCTTTTGAATTACATTATTTTAAATGAATGTACTCTAAATATCGATAGATTAATAATACAAATAACTACAGCAAAACAATGTCACAATGTTAAAGAAAATCCCAGAAATCAAAGTGAAACCGTTAGTTATTTTCAATGTTAATAGTTATACCACATTATGACTGCAAGGGAACATGTAAAGTGGTCTATACATCCATACACACCGAATAGAGGATGTGTATATTTTCCCCACAGGGCGGTCACCCGTTCCAGCAGCGGTGTGCCCATTCTGCCCATTCCCATGCCCGTCTGCAGCAGGAGTCCCCTGTCTTCCTGCTCCTGCTGGACTGTGTGTGGCAGCTGTGGTACCAGTTCCCCTTAGCCCTGGGCTTCTCAGAGGACTTGCTCCTCAGGCTGGCCACAGAGGCCTACGCCTCCAACTATGGCACCTTCCTCTGTAACAGCGACTGGGAGAGGTCAGTCCCTGCAGTCCTGAGTCCATGTAGACACTACAATGACTTAGGATGGGCTTAGGAATTGTGATAGTAGATTGCTGAATTAAATGGGAGATACCTTTTTTAAACGAGAGTTAAAAATGTCTCAGAATTGTTCATGTTAGAATATTTATGAGGTAAATGCCACCATTTTTTTAAACGATGTCGAGAGATACACAGAGATACAGCTTGCAAGAGTGAGAATATACTTTCACACTTTTTCTATCTGTCTCTGTCTGTGTTTCCCAAGGTGTGCCACAGGAGTGAAGGAGAAGACTCACTGTCTTTTCCAGGCCCTGCTGAAGCCTAGGGAGAGAGAGCTTTACAGCAACCCCCTGTACGAGTCCACTGAGCTGGCCATCTGGCCCTCAGTACATCCCCAGTCCCTACAACTCTGGAGGGGCAAGTCTTCATCTGCATTACAGCTCTCTATGTCACTTTCTGATCTTTAAGGAACAGCACCTTTATTGATAACTATCCGGTTGATGGTAGGAATGATATTCTTCCTGACTGAAATTAGTCATGTCATCTGCAGGCTTTTTCCTGAGGTGGAGCCAACAAGGACGTCATCTAGAAGAGGCACACAAAGAGATGAGGACCATGATCTGCGAGTGGGGAAGTTTGGCGCTCCGGTGAAGTGTGTTTGTAGCTCCACCTACTGGAGGATTGGCGCCAGAGTAGCTACAGAGACTACTGACTGATGAAACTGTCATGTTTTAGTATTTTTTTTTGCGGATTTTGTCAGATATAGAGACTAAAGAACAACTGCTTTCGACTGTGAAATTGTGTAGTGTTACCGTTAATTATTATCTGTTCGTCATTATGTATAATGTCACTGTAGGCTACAACCTTTAAAGTGTTTTTTCCATAAAACAATATATTGTACTGTGCTTTGTTTTATTTAAAAGTGTTATGGTTTCAGAGTTTAACTAGACAATTTAAAAATTTCGTTGTAACTATTTGAACAAAAGATTATCCTAGACACTTTTCCGATAAATTTGTCAGCTTTAACATTCATTACCAGATATGTTAGCCTCAAGTAAACACAATACAAATCCTTGAGTCAGCATTTTACACGCGTTGTGATTTGCACGCCGGAGACTGTAGTTCTCTTCCGTGACGAGGAAAAGGCCCACGCGACGGTACAGTGTGTAAAAACTACATAGCCCAGCATGAATCTTTACACCTGCTTACTTATCCAATGGTTGTTATGTGCGCTAAAACGGCGACCAATCGCACCGCACACCCCAATTCTAACGGTTGGATGCAACAGTTCAATTTCCACAGATGTGATTAGTTGCTAATAGTAGGCCCAATACGTAACTGTTTCCCTGGATCAACAAGTGGATGTTTTCTGATCCAAGAACAGATTGAACAAAGATAGGTAGGCTATTTCAATTACATCTCCCTCTAGTTTAAATGTTATGGTCATTACACTTTAGGCTATCATTTGAGACAACACGTAAACAGAATTATGGTCATTACACTTTTAGGCTATCATTTGAGACAACACGTAAACAAAATCGAGTCTTTGAACTGAGATGTAATTAGTCTACTCAGTCGTAAAGCAGTCTTGACAACCACCATATCCACCTGGACTTTTTCTTTTAGGGCTGCTGCTCAACATGACATTGGGTTTGCGGGTCTGTGTGCCAACTGCTGCTGTGTTTCGTCCGTCTAACCTCCGTTGCCTTAGCAGGGCACACAGGTTTCCCTGTCGAGAATTAACTTGTTCACCCAGACAATCCAGCAGGTGGAACCGCAAAGTATCTGTGACCTCTCCGGACAGTCCGCGTGTTCTCATCACAGGTTCCGTATAGCTCATTCCATCAGTTATTATTGTATTTATTCATTGATAAACAAGAAGCCGGACATTTGTCGATCGGCAGGTTTGAAAACATTGCTGTTTAGTTCATTAGCTAGCTGGGCCGAACGTGTTCTGTGTTTTGGAGTATACATATATATTTTTTACCGTATACACTGGAAGCCTGAGCCCGTGTCGATGATGTCCGTTTTCACAATAGACCGCTTGCAGACAGCGCTGCTGTCATAAAAGAGCCTTCGAGTAGGCCTAATAGAGGGGAGTATAATAGACTGCAGTGACTTTTTGTCAGTGGATAAAGCTTTGGTCCAAACAACAACGTCGCCCAGTTGAACAATATTATATACAAAAGGCATGTACTTTTCATCCAATTTAATATGACTATACATCCTTTTTCATCATTTCAAACGTACGTTTTTTCCTTGTAAAGGTGGCCTTGGACAATTGGGTTCGGGGCTTGCGCAAATACTGAGGTAAGAGTCACATTTGGACTCTTATTTGACCTTGCATGTAAAAATAAAAGATATACATTAAAATGTTAAACAAAAAATGTGTGTATCAATTTTCAGGGAGCAGTATGGGAAAGAGAATGTAATCCTGTCAGACATTAAGAAACCCCCGGCACATGTGTTGAGCAGTGGTAAGACATTTGAAAATCAAATATTTAAATTCAAATGTACATTTTAAATTGAAATCATCACGTGAATTCAATCCCCTATCAGCTTACCACCAATAAATCACTCCCTGTCATCTGCCTGTCTGTCATCTGTCTGTCTGTCTGTCTGTCTCCTTTCATCAGGCCCGTTTGTATACGCTGACGTATTGGACTTCAAACAACTCAGAGAACTGATTATAAACAATCGTGTCACATGGTTGGTCCACTACAGCGCTCTGCTCAGTGCTATTGGTGAGGCCAACGTGGCCTTGGCCCGCAAGATCAACATCTCAGGTCGGTTCTGACAATGCTCGGTTATACAACAGGTAGAAACACGCTTTAAACAAACTGCCGTCTTGGTAACGCTCTTTCTAAAACCTTTCAACTCAACTGCTCTGTTCTTTGATCAGGCCTTCATAATGTGCTGGACCTGGCCTTGGAGAACTGCCTGCGCATCTTTGTCCCCAGCACCATCGGAGCCTTTGGACCCTCATCTCCTCGCGACCCTGCGCCTGACCTCTGCGTGCAGAGGCCTCGCACCATTTACGGCGTGTCCAAAGTCCACGGGGAGCTGATGGGGGAGGTGAGGACTGTGATAATGCACACTCGCACACCAAAAAAAAAAGATTGCAAAATTGTTTTGTTGTTGTTATTTGTATTACTTTTTTTTTTTGTGATTCCCATTAGTATCTCCATCACAAATATGGCCTGGACTTCCGCTGCCTTCGCTACCCTGGTGTGATCTCTGCCCACACCCACCCTGGTGGAGGGACCACTGGTATCGGATCATCTGCACTCACAGAACACTCACCGCGTGAGATACACAGCGGTCACATTTCGGTCATGGTGGTCTTCTCCTGTCTTTGTGCAGACTATGCGGTGCAGATCTTCCACGATGCCCTCAGCACGGGTCACCACGAGTGCTACCTGAGGCCCGACACGCGCCTTCCCATGATGCACATCTCCGACTGCCACCGCGCCACCGTGGAGTTCATGCACGCTCCGGAGAGCCAGCTGTCCCTGCGCACCTACAACATCGCCGCCATGAGCTTCACCCCAGAGGAGGTGGCCCAGGAGATACGCAAACATGTGCCTCAATTCAAAGTCACCTACAAGCCAGACTCAGTCCGCCAGACCATCGGTGCGTTGTTCATTTGTTTCATTCAATTTATTTATGGGTCAGTTTTATGGTATTACATTACATCATTGATTGAATTTGGGATTGGAACGCAAGCATTTAAATAGTATCAGACGAGAGATGTGCAATGATGCTCGATCATTTCTCAATCAAATTATGATTATCTAATTTCAATTGAATATATGTTAAAGAGGACATCTAATTCAAAACGACCCACAGTGAATTCAGATACATGTCATTAGGAAGCAGGTAGTGGTTACGCATCTGGCTCAAGGATGCCTACAGGTAGGCTGTGGAAAACTGGGATTAAACCTAGTACCTTTCTGCTTGGAGTCGCATTCTGCACCCTGTCTGCTACACAGGCACATGCCCAGGGGGTTGTGTACAGTGGCACAGTCCACTGCCTCTTTGCCATCATTGGCTAAACGGCCAAAAATATATAATAATTTAATATTTATTTTGTTTTATTCAAAATAATAGTTGTATTGTTATTGTTCTTACTACTGCAGATGCTGTTGTTCATAAAAATGGAATTCGAAATAAATCAGATAATGCTGAATCAGTCATCATTATAACAGCTAATTATTGCCCATTGACTCATCTGGAAATCTGGGGAGGGGTGGGCCTCTTACTTACTTTCTTACTTTTATTTATACCTCTCCCAATGTCTGCACGGCCATGCCACTACACTATCCTGCGCTAACCAACAATAAAAATAAAGTTATAATCATGTTGCAGCGGACAGCTGGCCTGTGAGGTTTGATGACTCCAACGCGAGGAGAGATTGGGGCTGGGCACCGGTCTACGAGCTTGAAGGGCTGGTCTCGGACATGCTCCGCTCCATCCGAGAAAAGAGGACCGACGAGGGACTGCCAGTCAGCTAGCAAAGCCTGCGCTACAGAGACTGAATGGACAGTCCTGAAGCCGATTCCATCACTTGAGCTTTATGTTTGCATATACTTTGACTAAAGAGTTTTGCAGCACAATCGTGTACTATTTAAAATGCACCAGTCAAACAGATTGTCAGCCAGAAACACTCAATTTACTGCGGACACTAGGAATGACGCACATACACATGTGCACACACACACACACACACACACACGGTTTTCAGGGAACTGTACAACTGTCTTTTTAAGGATTCTCCTGTCGTCTTCCTTTATTGTTGTTTAACTTGTTTTAACAGTTTACAATTGCTTAGGCTTAATCATTTTTCAAAATACTATTTGTACTTAATGTTCACATAAATATAACAAATTACTATTTCAATTTATTGGCTATGACTTCTTGATATAGTGAGGTCAAATACATATTTTTTAATCATAGCAGATTTGTTCACTAGATTTTCACTAAATTTTAGTAATATATATATATATATATATATAATCTTGGTGTACTCGCATTGAAAATTAAATCAAATTTCCACACAAATGACTATTTATGTCTCTTATTTCCAACTCAAACATTATTGATTAAAAATATCTAGAGTAGCCCAATAATACAAATATTGTATCCATTTTGCATGTGTGCTGCTTTCCATCGTGAATTACATTTGATAACAAATCATGGTTTGCTTTAATTTGCGCACATGTTCATATTTTGTCGCCTATGGTGTGTAAAGAAATAAAGTCGATGAATCGACTAAGCAAAGTAAGTGTGTACGTAGTGTTAATGAACGGGCGACCTCTAGTTGCCAGTGCAGTACTCTGGACGTCCTGTAGATGTGTGCCTCGTGCGCCTCCTGTGCTCGTCGATTGGATTTCAGCTGGCGTAGTCCGTCTTTCTTTAGTAGCGCCCGCTAATATCTCTCTACAGGAATGGACGCGGGATTCTTCCGCGTAAGTCCTCCGTATTTTTATAGCCATGATTTGACACGTTTTTATACAAAACTTTATTTGTAATTATTGTTCGTTCTAGATGAATGTTTGATAATACGTAGTTGGCTAATGCGCCATAAGGCTGCCGATGGGAGCTAACGTAGCTCGGCCTTGCATTCAGAGCGGAAACACATATCGTTAGTGATGGGTTCTGCTCTTTCTATGTCAGGTACTTGTAAATGCACGACGAGTTAGAAGCCTTGTTGTACAAGGCATTTATTTACACCTTAGCTGGGGTTTGGAAAGCTGCTGTTGGCGAAAGCATTTGGTCAAGCTAACATGCTGACTTTTAGCCTAAATCGAAGATGGCGACCGTACATTAGGTTACCAAGAATGGGCTTCGCATCACAACTAATAACACAAATATTTGTGTTATAATTCACAACTGTTAATGCTCACACAAAGACGTAAAGTAACATTAACACGCCATTGGTGAATTATAAACATTTCCAATAGTCGTACATCTCACTATATGATAACGTTATGCTAAGTTTTATGCCAAGTTTCTGGCCAGAGATTAGCATGAGCGGAGCTAACGGCTATTTAGCTTGTCTTAAGGGTCATGAACAGTTTCACTGTGATCATCTGCTTTTCTTGGCAACACATCTGCATATAAAAGTTTTGGCCATGTATCCCATGTTATGGCGTATTTATTTTTGCCCTGACATCATGTTGTAAATTTGTCTTTTTTTAGGGCACGAGTGCTGAACAAGACAACCGATTCAGCAACAAGCATAAGAAACTACTAAAGCAACTGAAATTTGCAGAATGTCTGGACAAGAAGGTACCTACCACATAAGCAACTATTATGTCTACTCCCATAGTTGTCTTGTATACAAAATAATTAAACAAAACGTACCTAACACAATTGGTTGTGGCCAAACATTTACTTAATTGTTTCTTTCTTTATCTTCTAGGTGGACATGACCAAAGTAAACCTGGAGGTCATCAAACCCTGGATTACTCAGCGAGTGACCGAGATCCTGGGATTCGAAGATGATGTTGTCATAGAATTCATATTTAACCAGCTGGATGAGAAGGTAATGCCATTTAATGCACAATGTTTATTTTGTTACTAAACACATGTGTGATTGCAGCCTATTGATTACCAAGCAGACAAGCACAGGTTGTAGATTAAACTAGAATTAAAAAAACAAGATCATTTGGTATCAACAAAACAGGGTAACCAAAAGTGCTGTCCAGAACATAAAACAATTTAAATGCCATAACCTTGTTGTTGCTGTGATGTGACAAAGTGCCTCTGTGTAGCCGTCTTCTAATGCTGATGTGATTTATGATTTAAAAGGCCTGAACCAATATGGATGTTATACCTTGCATCAGAAGTATAGCACCAACACCTAATTAGCTCTCTCCTGAGCCCAAAGTCACTGAGCCCAACTCTCCCTACATGATGTGTGGTTTTGAGGTGAGTTATGTGTAGGGATTGCCATATCATGTCAGTGGTAGATAAACCTGAACTATGCTATATTTTTATCTTCATACTTGCAACGCATTATTTGGCTACTTTAAATCCCACAAGCCCTTGCTGAAATTGAAGGGATTTGGAAGCAGAACAATTGTTACCGTGTTATAATCATATTGGTAAGATTTCATTTAAATGCGTTGATTTTCTTTGTGGCAAAAGAATGCAGTGGAAGTCACAATTTTTACTGGTAAAATGGTGTTAATCAGTAAAGCCATTGTTCTTTATTATTATAATAATACTAAAATGTGCATGGTCCTATTTTATAACCATTGTTTTTTTTCTATAGTGATATGGTTTTAAATAGTAGAACATACTTTCTAAGGTTAATTCCTGCTTAACATATCAAGCACTAATATCTATTTTTGCAGAAAAACTTTTAAAACTGGATAAAACCTTCAAGGGCAATATTCATGCAGTTACCATTAAGATTCCAAATCAGAGCATAGTTGACCTATTTTGGGTAATCATTCCCAACCCTCTTATGGTTTACTCACTTTAAAGACCGTAACTTCTATAATCGAATAAAAACACCAGTATACTGGTGCTGAACACCGGTATAGTGCTATAAAAAGGGTTTCATACTGTGAGGTGGGTGGTGGTAATCATTAAAGTTTAAAGGGTACTGTATCATAGTGGCATGAAAGGTTGTGATCAGTGACACCAGACAAGGGCATTTCACAATCTTTGTCAGTTGTTGAAATAAAACCCAGCTTTCATGAACTGTGTACTCATTATTGCTTGTTCGTCTCTTGCAATTTAGATAAATGATATAACATTAAGCTCAAGGTGGTTGAGTCTCAAGCAGTAGGGAGGCGGAAGCAAGCCATGGGAGCTCCGTACCCACTGATCCCACGGGACTCACTGAAGACACCGGAACTGTACTTGCAGTGTTGGGGTTTAATACACTCTGTAATGTGGCTATATGTTTATCTCTGAGAACTAGACTATGGGGAGGCTCAACATGGGGCCAGGGTTGCAGGGTTGTAGCATTGTTTGGGTGGGCACTGTAAAAAGCAGTGAAATACTTTTTATTTTCTTAGAAGAATTTGGGGGTGTTATTCATTTTAGCAGCACAACTGTTGGATGAGGGCAGTACCAGAATCATTTGTAGGCGTATCATCAGTTTGCATGCAGATCTATTTTATACTTAGATCAGTCTCATCTAGCTTATGTTCTCAGTGTTCAGGAGTATGATTTCATTCAGTGACACCCTCATTTTGATTGGTTGCTAGTGTGTCCACTATTGGACCCAGGGTGGTTGCAAATGTAGTGGTGTTTTTTGTTTTATTTTGTTCTTATAATTGGAACTAGCTTAACAGTAGGTATAGTTTAGTCAGGATCCAGGGTAGGGTGTCCCCTTAATGGGACACTACCTCCTCCACAAGTACTTTCTCTGCCATGTTTCAACTGCCATATTGTTCGTTCTTTCCCCCTTTCGTGTGTGTTGCAGCACCCAGATAGCAAGATGATGCAGATCAACCTGACCGGTTTCCTGAATGGAAAGAACGCCAGGGAGTTCATGAGAGACCTATGGCCCTTGTTGCTCAGTGCCCAGGAGAACATCGCTGGCATCCCCTCTGCCTTCCTGGAGCAGAAGAAGGAGGAGATCAAGCAGAGACAGGTACCATCCACTCTCTAATCCTCTGTTTTGCAAGTCTACAGGCATGAAGAAGTTTGTAGTCTCGTGTCTTGGTTTTGCGCAAAGGGTTTGGTACCTGCCATTCATGTCTGTTGTGTTATCCTGCAGATTGAGCAGGAGAAGCTTGCATCTCTTAAGAAACTGGATGAAGACAAGAAGGAAAAAGAAAACAAGGAACGAGAACGAGCTCAGTCAAAGAGCCCCAGGAGGTGAGTCAAATAGTGTCAATGCAGGGTTCAAGAGGTTGCATGTCAAAATGAACAAAATATGACTCAATGTGGCTGCCCCATATCTGCCCAGGAGGAAGTCACGGTCACCATCACCACGACGAAGGTCCCCTGTGAAGCGGGACAGGAAGCCCAGCCCCCCACGCTCTCCACGTCACAAGCCCATCCCAGTGACCGGGGGTACACCCCCGCCTGCTTTGATGCCACTGCTCCCAAAGCCAGAGGAGCTCCAACCCCAGCCTGAGCTGCCAGCAAGCGCCATTCCAGAGCCGGTCGTCCCCGAGCCTGCCTCTATCAGGTTAGCAGGAAGTGTCCCGTGTAACATATCTTGTGCCATTTTTATCACTTGAGCATCGCCTCTAAGATTCCTCTCACTTGTCGTTCACTCGGCCAATAGTGAAGTGGTGCAAGTGGAGGTGGCGAAAGCGGACACTGTCCCTGAAGTGAAGCAGCCTTCTCCAGAGAAGGTTGCCAAGAAGGAGGAGAGGCCCAAGTCCCGGGAGAGGGACAAGGACGGCAGGAGGGACCGGCCCCGCCACCGATCACGCTCTCGCTCTCGTCGTCGCCGCTCCGTTTCCAGGTAAAACCTGCTGCCCTCAAAATCTCTATTGTACTTAAGAATTAATTTTTGTTTTATGTTCAAACCATTCATTATTGTTCCTTATTAATATATGGTGTTTGTCTTGTAGATCTTACTCCCCCCGCAGAAGGCCCAGTCCCAGGAGGAGAATGTCCCCGCGCCGTAGGAGCCCTCCCAGGCGTGGCCCACAAAGTTCCCGACACAGACACAGGCGCTCACCTGTCCGCCGGTAAGTGGTCACAGAATCAATGATCAGCAACAACTTTCTTAACCTTCTCTCAGCACTGCCACTTATGCCTGTAACGATGCTCACCCTTCCACTAATGTGCTCCAGGAGGCGCTCTCGCTCCGCCTCGACCTCAGGAAGCAGTTCTTCCAAGTCTCACTCCCCTAAGAAGGCTGTGAAGAGAATGTCCACCACGCCACCCCGTAAACAGCCGCGCCTCCCGGACCCCGCCGGTAGCCCTTCAGGAAAGGACCGCCGCTCTGCATCCCCACGGGCCAGGAAAGGCCGTGGCTCCCCCTCTCCCTCCAGAGCAGCTGGTATGTACATCTCTAATCTGCTTGTTTTTTTAATGTCTCCAAGCTTTCATAAATAGTGTATTTATTTAAAATCACTTCTGAACCCAGATAGGAGGGAAGACATAGCTTGTTACATTAGCCCTAAAATGTGTTTTTATTTATTTTTCCAGCAGTAAAACGAAGACCATTTGCAGGCAGAACCGAGTCACCAGTAGACAATCCCAAACCGAGACGATCAGAAGACTCTGAATCTGGTGAGAATCTGCTATATTTTGAGGAACAGTAATGCTGATGATCACCATGACACAATGCTTCTCAAATATGTTCTTGACCAACATAAGATAAGATGTTCTTGATTAGTCCCAGATGGGAAATTCATGATGTCCCATCAACAGCTTGAAATCTATACTTGCAATGTGAAACTAAGCTGAGAGGGCAGTGAGTAACAACAGTGGAATGCTGTATTGAGCCATACTTCACAAAGACAGAAGGATGACCAGAGTTTGCATAAGAGACCGATTTATTGGCCCTGATAGTATGTCGTGACCACTTGGTTTTATGGTGTTTGAATGTGATCTGATTGTAACTGTGACTTTTCAGATGAAGATAAAAATGAAAAAGATGCAACCGCAGATTCTGTGCAACAGAGGCGTCAGTATCGCAGGCAGAATCGTGAGTCCTCCTCAGGTTAGAAGTGGATTTTGTTTTATTTTTAATCCTCCCAAACAAAGTCCACCTCAACACTTTCTCTTTTGCATGGTTTTATTTTTGTTTTTGTTTTATACATACAACATGGAAGCCAAGGATGGAATGACTTGTGGTTGTTTTTGTATTTTTCAGATTCTGGGTCTTCTTCCTCATCAGAGGAAGAGGGCGCCAAGAAACCCCCAGCACCTGGTCCAGGGCCCCGTAACGGTGAGGTCCGCAGGAGGCGCAGCCACTCAGCCTCCCCACGGAGACGCCACCGGGACGCATCACCAAGGTCAGCCTAGTGGCCGTGCATTAGAAAAGCCTCCCTATGTTGGCGGTTGAAGATTGACCATCATCATTCCTTCTCCCCTAGTGATTTGAAATGTGACTTACTTTCCCCCATTCAGGAGAAGACGGTCTCCTTCTCCGCGAGGACGTGGGCGGCGCTCTCCTTCTCCACGCCGGCGCAGATCCCCCTCTCCTCCCAGACGGAGGTACGGACAACTTGCTGACTTGCGGTTTTAATCCAAGAAATGCTTGAGCAATGCCATTCCGATAACCACCTTGTTGTACCTCGCAGGTCCCCTTCCCCGCCCCCCCGGAGACGATCTCCCTCCCCACCCCCCCGTAGACGATCTCCCTCCCCGCGCCGCTACTCCCCTCCCATCCAGCGCCGGTACAGCCCTTCCCCTGTGCCACCGCAGAAGAGGAGGCTGTCGGGCTCTCCCACCAAAGGCTCGTCTCCCGCCGCCAAGCGCCGCGTCTCCAGGTCTCCCAAGCGCAGGAGCTCTCCGCCTGCCCAGAAGAGGCGCACGCCTCCATCTTCCACGTCTCCCCAACAAAGGCACCGGAGGAGCCCCATGTTGCCTTCCAACCGCCCGGGCAGAGACGGGCGGTCCCCGGTTGCAGCGGCCAAGCGCCTCTCCCCTTCCCCGGCGCAGCGAGGTCGTGCCGGGGCCAGGGGCTCTGCAAGCCCCCCCAGGCGCTTCGATGCCTCCACCACCTCTCCATCCAACCAGAGGAGGCAGCCGTCCCCCTCCCATGGCAACAGAGCCATCCGCAGGGTGTCCAGGACCCCAGAGCCACGCAAGAACCAGAGGCAAGCACAGAGTCTTAATGAAGCATATATTGTGATGGTGTTCTACTACTTTTGTGGAAGACCCACTTAAAGTCGCAATGTTTAAGATTGAGCCAGTCCAAGTTAGTAGGCAGGAGACTTTGAGAATTCAATCAACTAAATAAGTGTTCTGTCCACTAACTGGCTGTGCAACTTTGTGACGGTACTAGCGTAACTTGGCTGTCTGGGTGGCGTGAGTGCGAGAGGTTTTGGGAGTATCGATAGTACGATTGTTGTAAACAAAGAGGTACGGTCTGGCCAGCAGTTTTTATTTGTAGAATATATCCGTTATAGGATGTGATTTTATTATTATTATTAATATTATTATAATATTATTGAAATCACTATCGATCAGCATTGACAACAATGAATGCACACATCTGAAGTTCTCTCCTCCATGATCCAGGTCTTCGGCGAGCCCCCAACCTATAAAGAGAATGTCCTCCAGGTCAAGGTCTGTCTCCCCGGCTCCACCAGCGGCCCTAAAACGTCCAGCGCCGGGCTCTGCCTCTCCTTCTCCCTCTCGCTCTGCCAGCGGCTCTCCGCCCCCAGCCAAAAAGGCCAGCAGTGGTTCTGCCAGCCAGTCCCCCAGCAAGGCAAGCACCCTTATCCCTCTGACTGTGTAACATGCTCATATAATGTCTTGTACTATTGTATAACTGAGGTTT
The DNA here is from genome assembly GCA_026745465.1 of Lota lota. NCBI lineage: Eukaryota > Metazoa > Chordata > Actinopteri > Gadiformes > Lotidae > Lota > Lota lota. Next base: position 349,359 of record JACYXH010000496.1, on the reverse strand, counting down.
TGGATTTGGAATACATTTTGTTGTTATGCAATTCTTGGATTACCGTGACCCCCGTCTTGCTCTACGGTATTACCGCTGTGCAAGGATAAATTGTGTAATTGGTCACATCCCGCTGTTCCTGCAGAATTCGGACGCAGAGGCGGGAGGAAAGAAGAAGAAAAAGAAGAAGGAAAAGAAACACAAGAAAGAGAAGAAGCACAAGAAACGCAAGAAGCACAAGAAGGAGAAGAGCGGCGGCGGCGCTGTGGCGGGAAACGGCCAGGAGAGCCAGGGGGCGAACGCGGACCAAGATTCGAAAAAGGTGAAGTCTGCTTTACTGATCTGTGAGTGCTAGGTGTTGTGGCTTTGGATTTTTAATTGGCGCATACCAGTGTCTGCCTTTGACGGGAGATACCATTTGTCTCAATGTTTTAGTTTGAATATGACATAATTAATGCTACCTTTCTTTAAGGAATCAGACAGCGAAGTAGAGGACAGCCTGGATGATCTTGAGAAGCATCTACGTGAGAAGGCGCTGCGCTCCATGAGGAAAGCACAGATTTCCCCATTGCAGATGTCTTGAATGCCAGGGGGTGTCTGTTAATTCTGCTGTCTCTCTCCCCTTATCCTCCCCTCTCTCTCTCTTTTTGAAGTTTGTCCCTTACCTGGTTCAGCTTTAGAATGTACAAATTATTTGTTCTTTAGTCATATTTTTTTTTAATTATTACGGGTTTGGTATGTCCGCAAGGGTGGGGTTATTAATAGGTTGATTTGAACCAGGAGATCTCGTTTCAGTTTAACCCATTGTGTATTATGAAAGTATATTATCTAAACCGTGACAATACTTGTATTCCTACTTTTGAGTTTTCAAGGGATAAAATGGTTTAAACAACATGGCCTGCACTAGGCAACATGTCAAATCTACCACAAACAGACACACACACACACACACACACACACACTAGCCGACTACATGTGAATTTGATTGCATGTAGGACTTCCGTAACTCTGATGTGCATGACCCACAGACCTAGGAGTTTAGAGGGGAACTGGCATTCTGTTACAAAGACCTATACACAGGCCTAGGACAGTCTCACACCACTGTTCTGTGTGCACTGTATACAATGTAGCAGAATGTCTTCTCATATTTGATGTTCTACAGGTGTTTGGCATTGTTAATGTTTGTCTCTGAAACAGTCTGAGAGATTACACTTAAATAAATTGGTATAACGTTTTATGTTGAACTTGCGCCCGTGTACCATTTCCTACGCCTGGCTTTTGACATCCTTTGAAATTAAAACCTTTTTTATAATATCTATGGGGTTGTGTTTTCTTACGGAAAATGTTTTTTGCACAGATGCACATATTTTAGAATCTACTTTATACAAGGAATAAGAAGGAAACAATGTTTTAGTGGTTGAAAGACAGTAAAGATGTAAGATATCTCTGGAAGTGATTGCATTGAGGACTTCGGTCTTCCACACACGTGTGATGCAAAGCACGGTCATACTGGACTACGCATCCTGCCTGAAGAGACTCCTCCAAGACCCTGCCCACATTTTTTTCTCCTCACAATGACATCACGGCTTTAAACATTCCCGATGCTTCCCTCCTATCCTCAGCACTACTCAAGAAGTAAACCAACCGTTAAGGTTGAACAATGACTCTGTAGCTTGTGGAACTCTATACATCGTCTCTGGTTTATAGAGTTTACTGACCCAAATACGATATTTTTTATTCAAGTCTGAACGCTTGAGAATCGGGAGCAGCTGGACCTGGGAAAGCGGTTATCAGGCTTCATTGCGAAAAGGGGTGGCTGAAAAAAGGACCAAGCTAAATCGGGCGTGGTGGCAGAAAATAGTTATTTTTTGGGTTTTGAGAACTTAAAGAACAATCCAAAATGTCTCTGTCTGTACCACAGAATGGAATCAAGTCCGACAACGAACCCGTTATCGAGCTCTTTGTTAAGGTAAGACAATAGTCCTATAAAGTCGTTGAAATAAGTTATATATTCATCTCGCTAGGGATTCAATAAACAGTCTCGATTGTTTTATATTCTGTTATTGAAATACATACAGAAGGTAATATGTGCATTGTCTTAAATCCGTTATTTTTTTCATTGTCCCTCCGCGGGATTCTTTCGCGCATCAACATTTGATGCACCGTATTCCTCCCCGTACTGGGTGGTTTCCCAATCCTACCAGTAACCTCCTCGCCTTAACGGCCATGTGGTCCCTGGCTGAAGTGTCAATGGGGCGGATACGGATCCTGCATCGTGGCAAAGATCGAGCTGGTCACTTACGAAGCTTCCCGTACAAATGTTACTAATACAACAGCATTCATTGAATTGAGCTGTATTTGTACATTTTAGAGGATGGATTGGGGGTCCCGTGTCCATCTATTGTCTCCCCGGTGGAAGTCTTGACGGTAAAGCGTACACTGGGAACGTCTTCAATTGCACTGCAGCACTGGTTTTGTGCATCTGTTGGACTACTTATTGTGATTCTGCCGTTGACGTCTAAGGTGTGATGTAAATATGTATTTAGACAAATTTAAGACTGTTGGTACATGCTATTTCTAAAGAGACATTTGTTTATACTATTCATTTACAGTCATCTGTCAGTTATTGCTACTACTACGTGTTTTTTTTTTAACACAATTAAATTTGTTCATTAGAGTGGCTTAACCCAATTAAAGCCATCACTGAAATTTGACCATTCAACTCCAACTCTGTTGGCAATGATGCGAATAATGAGGGGGAGGACCCAGAAGAATGGTTGTTTTTTTTCTTTAGCTTGGCGCTTTTGCTAGGCGGGAAAATGAAAAAAGAGAGCAGGAGAGGGGGTTGTACCCCAACAAATGCCCACTGAGGAGGAGGTGTGTGTGTGTCCACATTCCTAACAGAACATTAAAGGTGATTGGGATGTAGAGAAACATGGGATCCTGCAAGGGGGAAGTTGGGAGGACTTGACCGCAGCTGTTATGTCCCATCCATCTTAAGTCTGAAGTGGGGATGAGCTAGCCAGTGCTAACTCTTGCTGTCTACAGGAGAGGATTACATCATCCCTAGGCCTGACAGGTCAAACATGAGGCCGGCTCTGTTCGCTGAGCCCCTCCCCTCTGGGTTTGTTTGTGCCTGGCCGTAATACAGTTTTGTTTATGCAGAGGTTTGTCCCGTTACGTGGCTCTTTCTTTTCCCCTCCCCTCTTTTCCCCTCCTGCATGTGTAATTCTCCTCCCCGCCCCATGTCTTTTTTTGGTGTGTAATGGTTGTGGAGGGAAACGGCCACATCCATTATTGATGTCCCCTTATTGTGGGCCATTGTTGCAACTGTGTTGTGGTAAAACACTGCTATGGTAGAAGATAGCGAATCTGCAGGTTGCCATAGGCACAGTGCCGTAACCGTGGGCGCTGGAAAAGGCTGATAGCAAGCTCTGTGTGTTTCTGCTCTGTAAGGAGAATGCTTTGTGTGTTGTATAGGGGCCTTATCCCGAGGCCTTCTAAAGTTTTATGAGCTACCTTCTCTCTGTGTCGGCAGGACTACAGCACTGTAAATCCATCGCACTTAGCTGACTGTGCTACACTGTTGTGCTATTGGGTTGTTATAGTCAGGCATATATCCAAGCATTGTTTATTGAACCTGCTGCCTTGTTGCTAGGGAAGAGTCTCTCAATTGTTCTCAAGTGTGGGAAGGCAAACCTCTTGGTCAGATTTTTGATTGCCCCAAACGTTGGGTCAAGATGCAGCTGAGGTGTGCTTGATATTTAGTTCAAAAGTAAACCCTTGCACTTCCCCCAGTGTATTCACCTGATGTAAAACATTTTGACAAGGCATCCGTACCCCCTTTGCATTGGTCTACACAGCAACATGTATAATGTTGAGGTTGAGATGTTGTGTATTTTTGTTTGTAGATGAGCTGACATTACTCTTCATTCTGGCCCAAAAAAAAAGGAAACGGAATACGTAGGCCTTACTTTGTCTGAAAGTTTGACACAAAATACTATTGAACTATGTTATGATTATATATGATTTCTTTCTCTTTTCAATCTGCCATGCTGCATGGGCCCATCCCTTTTAAGTGACCTTAGTAAGGGCCGTGCGTCGGTCCCTGTGCTTTATCTGATTCCATTCATTCCCTTTCTTGAATAACATGTACATGATGTTTCTGGAAGAATTTGTTTGTGATAAAATGTATCTACCTAATGTACCTGTACACATTACTGAGTTTCAAAAGTATGTGGTTCATAAGAGCCTTCTATATTTCCTAGCCCTAACATGGTACCATTTATCCATTCATGTTTATTTCAATTATTGTCAGGGCAAATCTGCCTCTGAATACTTCAGGCACTCCCATAAATCGAGCCGCCCCACCTAGCATGTGACTCACTGTATCACTCATGTGAAAGATAGATGGGCCTAGAGAAAAATGACAGCTGTGTATCTCTAGTCTTGCATTTCTTGGCTGTTAAGGTACCAAGGTCACTAGTAAAGGTGTACTCGGCCACGCCTCCTGCCAAACAGTTGAGATTATGGCCTGTAAACTCCACTCTCTTTTCATATCGCCGGACATGGGGTAGGGTAGGGACGTGTGTGTGTGTGTGTCCCACAAATGAAAACAATGGTAGCCATGGCTACAGTGACAAACCAGTGTGTGGTTATCCGCGAAGCTCCTCAGCGATGACTCTTCAGAGCTTCCTGAAGGTCACCGACTCCTCCCTTTTAAGACCTGGAGAAATGCTGTTAATGTGTTGGAATATAAACATCCACAAGTCATGACCCATGATAATATGGATTTACAACTTTCCACTGTTTGGAATTGTGTCACACCTTTTTATTGAGGTTGACTCCACTCAAATCCCAGTAAATAGCCATGATAATGATGGCTAGTCTCTCTGAAATAGAATCTATAGAAATAGAGTCTGTTAACTTTATATATTTTTTAAATAGTAGAATCGGTAGAGCAGTTTAGTATGCTCCAGCACTGCTGGAGTCAGCATTAGGAGTTAGGGGACAAAGATTAATGGCTTGTTTTTGTTGGAGAATCCCATGTCCCATGTTATGTCGTTGCTGTGAGCTGGTGTTGTGCACTGTGGACTTGCTGTCAATGCACTTCCAACCGCTTCATTAATTGGAACTGATTGACCAGGACCTGGTCCTGTAGCAATGAACCAAATCAAGCCAAACCTAGTGATTCCTTTGGCCTAAGCCTTTATGGGAGGGAATTCCAAATCTTGATTTTGACTCCAGCTTCACCCAGAGCCCCTGGTGACAATGAAGGTGTCAGGACACCATTGAACACCATTTTAGGTAAGACCCTGTTTTGTGTTTATGAGCAGGAAGAGCTTGTCCTACAAGGAACGTCGATGATGCATGTTTCCTATGAGCTCAACGACAGGAAATGAGGCTAGTGGTACAACAACATTGGAATGACTGAAGGTTCTTTGACTTGAAATTACAGTGGGGAGAAAGCATGACCAGGGGGGGAAGTAACTTCTTTACATTGTAAATAATATAGGGGTCAAGAACGCAATGAAGCAAAGACAAGTAACCAAATAGTGATAGAGAAAATGAACCGTGGGCAGTTGCATCATCTTCACCATGAGTGACCCCTCACGGGAACTGGGGGAATCGACCCTGCTGGTCCTATGTAACTCAATCAGTCCCGACACAACCCACTCTGCTCTTGTTTCACGAGCTCTAGTCCTCTATGCAGCATCATAGTAGTAGATTTACCAAACATGGAGGATTGGATAACAACAAGCTACATGACCCAACGCCCACCACTCCTGGTCAACGTGTCCCCGGCTGAAAAGTGAAGTGACCCAAATGTCTGTTTAGATTATCGCTGGCTTTTCGTCAACCTGGTCACATGGGGCTTTTAGTTTTAACAAATGTGCAAAGCCAACGTCCTATTCTTCGAAAAGGACTCTCAAATTGAGCGTGCTTGGGACAAAAGCCATAGCCCGGTCCAATTTGATCTTATTAGTTTATTATTTTCATGAGTGTGTAAACTATATCTCAAGTGCTTTGCATGTTTTGTTTTTATGGTGTGTAGAGTAGATTACGCATATTTGCATCTACCAGGCTTGTCCTATAGACCTAGACTTTGTCTACCTGTAGGCTATCTGTTTGGAATCAACATTGCGGTTTGTGTCACCATTGTAAAGCATCTTCTGCTTATGTATGTCAAAAGTACACACCCAATCTATATGTGTGTATGAAATTTTATAGGCCAACTTAAAGCTAGCTTATATCTCCAAAAATAATATTTTTGTGACAAATTGTATACTTTTTAAATCATTCAGTATAAAGAAATAGTCTATAGTTAAATGGTTAGAAAAGGGAATTGTGCGATGAACGGGGACAATATATGGACTCCTGTTTGTTTGTGTGTTGTGTTTGTCTATGGGTCTGTGACTGCTGAAAACGGTTTAGAGTCAGCTCTGATGCACAGCTCTGAATGGCACGCAATGTTTGCCTTGGACCCATTAAACCAACAGACGCTTCACGCTTTTCTCAGACAGGGCTATCTGTCTGTATGTTTGACCACACTAGATCTTTATCACTTTAACCAGTCACTCCTCTTGTCCTCCCACGTTTTCTCATGGTCTGTTAGTAAATATCAACGTAGCTAATAATAATCAGCAAACTAGTAATTATAACATAATTTGAACTGGGTTACATCATGATTGTCCGGTAATCCTCTTTTGGGTTTTATGTGTCCAATCCTTCTACAGTGGCTCAGGGTGCCTAGTCAAAACAAAGTAAACAGTAGCCTTGTGTTTGACTGGAAGATGTGAGCTTTCCACTGGATGACGTCAGCCCGAGTCAGAGCCACACCAAGGACCCAAAACCTTTTCCATGATCTAGCCGTGTCTGAGTCCTCTACACACACCTCCCCTCTATGATCTAAGGCCGGGGACCCACCCAACCCCAACAGCCCCCCACCCTCTGTCCACTACAGTAGCGCAGATTGTTCTGCGTTTGGCCTTTTCCTCATGGGATTGGTATTTTTAGGCTACATCGTCCAGCCCAGACGGACCCAGCCCGGAACAGGTTGGGTTTGGGGGACCTGTCCTTTACAGCCCGCCCATAGTTGTCATGTACACCAAGATGCCCAACGAACATGGAGAAGAGGTGTTTTGCTGATGTTTCATTTTTTTTTTTTTTTACAGTTAGTCCCCCCCAAGGGACATTCCTTACGCTGTGTCTGAAAGCCCCAGGAAGAAAACGGCTGCGCTTGTTAGCCAGTCAGTTCCTTATTCGGTCAAAGTGTGGTCTGAGCAACCCACCCAATTTAGATGATGAAGGCAGCGGGGAGGGGAAGGCACAGGCCCGCCGTGTTGCTAAATTTAGGCTATGACGGGAGACTGGGAGGAGGACTGTGGCCAGCTAAAACAATATATATTATCTTATGAAAGCTTAATGCTCTTAATGTGTACTGTGCCCGTTTGGGAGGGTTATAAATGAAGGGAGGCTTTAAGGGACCCATTTCTTTTCACATGCCTGGTCATAATAGGTTGTTAAACTTGAGAAGGCAATAACTTGTTGGTGCTTATTGAAGTGTCTTTAAACTCCTGCTACTGCATGATAATCACATTTTCAAACTAAGACCTTACCAATTGTGGTTCTTTGAGGTAAGTAAGCAATCCAGTTGGTGGGTTGAGGTCCCATTGTTCTATCGTTGGGCCAAAATGTTCCCCGGCCCCTGACCCCAGATAACACCCCCTTGACTTCAGCTGTGTGTGTGTGTGTGTGTGTGTGTGTGTGTGTGTGTGTGTGTGTGTCTGCTCACTCCCCAGACATCTGTTGACTAAATTCTCCCAAATTAAACAGTTGGGAGTTTGTCAGCAGTGGTCAGCTGTTGCTCTCTGCATGTGTGTGTGTTCCCCACGGCGTTGCTATGGCCGCTTCACATTGGGCTGTTATAGCCAGTGACTGGTGAAAGATTATGCAGATCAATTGCAAGCTCTGACTCAGTGTTTGACACATGCACTATTAGGACCACACTGTTGCTGACACTAAGAACTGGTGTCACATTGTACGATTTGGCCAGTTATGATTCATTTATCAGTTCTGTACAAAGTAAAAAATACACTTTTCTTTTGATTTTCTTTTTTCTTCTGAGTAAGGCTCTCTAACAGCCTTACAAGGAGCTGTGTCTGAGTATTGCCTCACTTCATTCGTGTTTTTATTGGGTTTTTCCTTTCACAACTAGTCACCCAAATTTGGGAAGCACTTAGCAGAACGGAAAGAAAGCAGTCTGTTGTTGTTTGCTTTTCGAAGAAACCAGAAAGAACCAGAAGTTCTTTCTCAATGCAGTGGAATAATGGCCCCCTGGAAAGAACATTTCAGGGTAATTGACGGCAGTAGACAGCTTCAAAATATCCCTCCGTTGTGTGAAGAAATGTACCATAAACATTTGATTATCAGTTGATAATCTTATTTCCTATATCGTATAGGAATCCTATTTCCTATACCTAGAGTATACCTATTGTTGCTATATTTTGATTTTGTTGCTATTTTGATATTAGACTTAGCTGTAATAAAAGCATTTAGTAAACGGTATGAGCTTACTCGATGTCAGTCTTAATTCACACAAGCTGTGTATTCATGGAGTCAGGAATAGGCCTGTCCCTGTTTCCACACAGACGGCAGGACGCAGTCTCTGGAAACAGCAGTCTAGTATGTTTAAAGGCAGCGGAAATGCAGTTCCTCGAAGCGCGTCTCCCAAGTCTCATAAACGAAACAATGCACCCCCCCCCCACTCTCCCTCTCTCTGCAAGGAACGGGACATTGCTGGCATAGTTTCATCCTCTATCTGCAGCACTTCTTCACCACCACCCCCTTCCAAGCACCCCTCTCTGCTTTAGCGAGGGGCCCAGGTTGGGTGGGAGGAGTAGGATGGGGGGGGGGGGGGGGGGGGGGGGGATGCTTGTGTGCATGCAGTCTCTGGATGCCTCTATAACTCTGCTCGTTTGCAGTTTGCATCTTGCATCTGTTGTCGTGCACCGCATGTTTACTCTCAACCTCTATACACACCGTGAGGATAAAATTATATTTTTTTCCGAAAGGCCTCTCTTGCTGAGAATAATTTCATTTCCCCTTTTTTGCCTTTGTACATTAGATCTCTCTCTCTCTCTGTCTCTCTCTCTCTGCGTAGCAGAAGGTCTTGCTTCTGTCTTGAGCGCGGGGCTGCAGCAGTGTGCTCAGCTGCAGACTCAAGGAGGGTTGCAGGCAGCCCAGTCACAAAGCACACAGAGATTGTCTCTTTCAGCTGCTGCAGCATTCTTTAGAGAAGCCCTAATGGCCCTCCTTTCATTTACAAATGGGAATGTGTTTTATCATCCGTCCATGCCCCCCCCCCCCCTTTTACTCTCCCGTTCTCTTTCTTCCTCCTCTCTGGGAGGGGTGGCTTCAAACAGCTTATACCTGTACATTGCTAGACCACTCCAAGCTGCGCACACTGCACTCAATGACATACATGTCATTACCATGGCTGTTGCCATGGAAATGATCCGCATGGCAAATCCCCACCCCTCAAATAACATGAATGGATTTCATTGCGGCTGAGTAGTAGCTCATTTATATATTTTTATATCCTGTAGGCTACTGCTATCAGCTTATACTAGCTTTGTGGTGAAGACACAGGCCACAATACCCCTCAATGATTTAACAAGCCAAACCATTGATAAGAAGAATTGAATCATGCAGGCTGAAAATGGGTGCACTCACCTGGCAAACAAAGGCACTGATCTAATCCAAGGCCCCTTTTTTTGTGGCTCACATATTGAATTGAGGGGGCAGAGGGAGCTGGAGAGTACCGCTCTAGTACAATTGGAGCCAGCCGGTCCGACAAGAGCCGTGTCACACTGAGAACAGAAGCAGCATGTTTGCCTGCGGCAGCAGGTGAGCTTCTGGAACACACCATTAAAGATAAAGAAGAAGGATTTTCAAGCTCTGTGTGTCTCATTGTGTGGTTATTAAAAAAAAGAAAATCTTGATGAGATCACTCAACCATTTCGTAAATAGACTAGTGGTTGCATCAAATGAACCGAAGAACAACATTTGAAAGATGTCAGTTAGTAAGGGACACAGTTGTGTATCAGTGAATTGTGTTTGCATGACTTCGAGAATCGTTTGCATATCACCTCTGCAGTGGCTGAGGACAGAAGACGAGAGAACTGCTGAAAGAAAAGTTCAACCTTCTCCAAAGAGGCCTTGCCACAGTAATAGACTATATGGAGAGAACACATTCCTTTCATTCACAAGCACCTCCTTGTGAAAGGATGAATGCCAGGCATTCTTCACCAGGCTGTTCTGCGATTGGCAGGTCCCCGGTGCCAGGTCTATAACCTCCGACACTCAAGGATATCAAACATGGCCCTCAGAGATGTTTTCAAGACAATGTTGTTTTTTAAGAAGCTGAGCAATGGTGAGCCAAGGCCCGTAACTCTGGCCTTAATGAGCCCAGAGCTAGCTGGCATGGCTTCAGTACCCTGACTGTAAAATAAATTAGAGTCATTTCTCATGCCCTGATGAGAAATAATAACTGAAACCATCGGCCATTGCCGGAGACGTTATTACAACACTGCACAGAGCTCTGTTAACCAACTTAAGTGTATCTTTTGATGTGAAATCCAAACCATATTCTTCTTTCTGCCCTCTGTACCGCGCACACACGTGCGCGAACGACCCTCGCAAAGACAAGTAATTGCAGCTATAGAGAAACAGGGCAATGGATGAAAATTGTCTGAGAGTTGGAGAGTTGAGAAAGCCAAATGTCCAAGTCATCCCATATGCCCTTGTTGTTCTCCGAAAGGCAATTATTACTTCAATAAGCAACGAGCACCAGAATTGGTTTGGACTGCGTTGCTTCAATACAGCCATCTCTCCAGTCTTCTCCACTTTGACTTTTATTGGTCAAGGATCAGATGGCTAATGTGGAAGCAGCCCGCTCCTTAATCACTTCACTGGGTTTCACTTTCACCCCGACAGATTAGTGGTTCAGATTCATGGGGAGGAAGTGTGCTAAAGCATTCAGGCCGAGGAGGAGGAGGAGGAGGAGTAGAGGGGGCGTGTGTCAGCTCTCTCCCTCTTAAAGTGTGTGTGTGTGTGTGTGTGTGTGTGTGTGTGTGTGTGTGTGTGTGTGTGTGTGTGTGTGTGTGTGTGTGTGTGTGTGTGTGTGTGTGAGAGACAAAGCGAGAGGGAGAGATAAACACTCCTTGTCTGAAATGGTTTCCTTCTTTCGTTGGACTGCAGTAAAAAAAAGGAATCCAGGTCGTTATGGTTGTGCAACAGATTGGCCTCCCCACAGCGGGACCATGTTCCACGTAGGCGTCAGACAGGCCCTGATAGAGATCGGCGCCCTCCCATCATCAGCCGTTTCCGATCCTATTGCAGATGACCGGTGTCTCGCCGTGTGTTTCTGCTTCTGATCAGCCTCTGCTCTCATTTCCCCCATGATGAAAGGGAGTTGACATCCTGTTTGGACTTGCATCAATTACAGATAGTCTGTTGCACCTGTCCGGCATTATATATATTGCATCTAATAAGCCTCGCTCTGTCTTGTCTGTCTGTCGGTCTCGACCTCTCTCCATCTCTCTCTCTACCTCCCTCTCCTCCCAGGCGGGCAGTGATGGGGAAAGCATCGGGAACTGCCCCTTCTCCCAGAGGCTCTTCATGATCCTGTGGCTGAAGGGAGTGGTCTTCAACGTCACCACAGTGGACCTTAAGAGGTGAGTCAGCCGCGGCCAACCCCAACCCCGACTTCCTCCTTCTCTGAACCTCCTCCTCCTCCCTCCTTTAACCCCCCAACGAACATCTGCAGCCAGTTTTCAAAAGGTTTTATGCTTGTTCTTCATCCATTCTTACCTCCTCATCTCGCCCCTCAAATCCTATTCCTCCTCCTCCTCCTAGTCCAAATGTTGTTGTTGTTGTTGTTGTTACCTCCCAGAACTTTCCGGGGCATTCCGGCCTGAAAATGATTCCTTTACGAATCGCAGAGTGCTTTGATCTGCCACATCTCTCGTGCTCCACTGGCTTGCTGGCTGACCTGACCTGCTTATTTGGTTTTCCCATGACCCTCTTCCAAGCCCGAGGGGAAACAAGGGAAGGAAAAAAAGAAAAAGGAAATAAACTCTCTGGGGAGGCTTTTTGAGGTTGTGCTCTTTGCGCTCACTTCCTGCCCAGGTCTTTTTGGTGGTTAACGTGTCATTTCTCACAGAATCCAAAAAGCAAGAATCATCAGCAATTATGAAAACATATATTTATTCCTCCATTCCCAGGGTCATTGGGGCTTGCTTTTGAAGACGGTGAGTCATGCATTGCCATTTTTTTGTTCCACACACACAGCCAAGGCTGGCAAGTAGCTCACTATTTTCAGACGCGGTCAGATGGTGTCTCTGGTTGCCATGGGGCTCACTCCCATCATGTGCGTTCGACACGGAGGCTGTGTGAAGCATGTCGAGGGATATGAGAGAGACCCAGAGCATGGCACACTCCCCATACCAGTCATGCCCTCCTCCCTGTTCCTGACCGATAGCTACCATAGAGTCGCAGCAGTGTTCAGAGTACATGTTGTCGAACACACCCATGCCAAAGTCTGCTGCCTGCTAAAGTGCAACCAGTATGATTTCTGTACATTTTGTACCCTTTTAAAGTATACAATAAAAACGGCCGAAGTGTCTGAGCGTCTTGTGCTCATTAACCAGGATAGTGTAGCGGCTAGGCGTAGGCTATCGACTGATAGCCACAGAAGATACTGGATTCAGTATCTCATGCATCCTTGAGCAACATGACTAACCCTGACCCTAATGATATGGATGTGAGTTCACCGAAACTCGCTTTGGATGAAAGAGTCCGCTAAGTGATTAGCAAAACAAAAATCTATGTGCGAAGGTCTGCCTGTTATTGGTCCGCCTATTGCTGCAACTCCTTCACTGCTCCAAGAGTTGTGGTGGTGTTATACGAAGCACAGCCTGCGAAAGGTCTGGCAAAAGGCAGCGGAGGATGTCCGCCCACTTAGCAGTGTCTGTTTACCCCCTAGCTGCTCAAACAGGCCTTTGTTCGGCTGCTGTGAGAGCACTGGCTGGACACTTTCTTTAACGCTTTAACAGGCTTGCGTTTTTGTCAAGGATCTTCAGATCTCCAATCACTGTAAGCAAAATGAAGTGTGCTGTATTCAGGTCTTCATGGCTCCTAGAATGACCAGTGCATTTTCATAATTGTATTTTTATTTTACATAGTCACATGCCACTGCTAATAATTGAATAGGCCAATTTCAATTGAATTGACGAAATTCAGAACATCTTTTTTATATATTTTTTATCAGCCCATTCATTGTGATTCAGAACCTGTTGATCTCAAATTTCCAGTGTCCATATCCAGCTCACTGCACTAGGCTCTGCCCACTCCTTCCAGTCGTACAATGAGAAACGTCCCTTCATGTCCGACCCTGAGCTCCGGGGTCAGCAGAGTGAGTGGGAGGGGCCTGCGAGTGGTGAGAGCAAGCAGAGAAATAAGTAGAGCTGGCTTCAAACGTCGCTCTGACCTCCGCAGCAGGAGGTCTATAAAAGATGGGTGCATGGGCCAAGAGGGCCACTTCCTGTTTGGGTGCTAACAGGTTGATAACATTTCCTGTTTTGTATTAAATTCAGCCCTTGAAATTCCTTGCTTTATTATAAAAGTCCATTGCTTTTTTTGTATAGCGCAGTCAATGGATTTGAACTCCCCTGTTTCATATTATTTTATGGAGGGCCTTTATACTCTGGTTTGGATGGCGCTGTCTGATAAAGGACAGGGTCTTGTACAGAGCCCTGCTTTGCTTCTGTCTCTCAAGGTCAAACCCTGCTGTGGAAAGTGTTGACAAGAATAATGGTAGAGGGATTAGGTGTCATGTATCTTTTACATATTTTGCCTTTGTGGTGTCACTTAACACATGCTCATTTGTGTGTGTGTGTGTGTGTGTGTGTGTGTGTGTGTGTGTGTGTGTGTGTGTGTGTGTGTGTGTGTGTGTGTGTGTGTGTGTGTGTGTGTGTGTGTGTGTGTGTGTGTGTGTGTGTGTGTGCACTCATGCTTATGTGTTATCATATCTGGTTCACTGAAGACATCTGGAACAAAATGTGCCGGCTAGCAGTGCAGAGAGGAGACGGGAATGCAAACACACAGACACCTATAGTTGCAGAGAGTCCGGGAACAGGGCTGTGGTGGTTCTGGACCAGAGGAGTCTGGTGCAACAGTGTTAATTCAACCCTGCGAGGCCCCAGAAACCATGATTCACCCCGGGAAAAAACGAAGGAAAAAAGCCCTTCAACTAGAAACCGCCGAGCAATACCCATATAATCCGTTTTTTCACATGAGCCAAACATAATGTTTCATCTTTCCCTTCTGCTCTTAGGCTGAGTCAGAAAACCACCCAATACGTTCCTTTTAATGTATATATTCACAGCGAAAACATCCAGTGTCTATCTGAGGTTCCTAAAGGCTCTGTTATGTCTCATCCAGGAAGCCGGCAGACCTCCAGAATCTGGCCCCGGGCACGCACCCGCCCTTCATCACCTTCAACGGCGAGGTCAAGACGGACGTCAACAAGATTGAGGAGTTCCTGGAAGACGTCCTCAGCCCACCCAAGTGAGTTCTGGATATCCTGAGACGAGAGCAACAGCCGGCCTGCTGCCCAATAGCAGAGGTTCAGACTCATACAGCACAAAACAAATGGAGGGAAAAGAAGGGGATAGGGTTTGCACAACTGTTTGCAAAGAGTTGTGAGTAGAAGAGTAGTTGTGAGTAGTGAAGAGATATCGAGGCTATGCAAACCTTTTTTATATTTTTTTAATTTCCTTCTTTAGCTGAAGTGGGATTGTAGTGAGATTATATCCCCAGTATCCGTCTTTATTGATGTTGATCACCACGTTTATCACCTTGCTGGATGCACATATTTCTGCATGGTGTGCTGTGGGCGGTTTGTAGTAGAAACGGCGCCGCCACCTGTACAGGGATGGCCGTGGCAGAGATCAGCAGATGTGAAAGCTCATAGTGTTCCCTTAGTAAACTGATTGCACTGATGCTGATTTTCATCCGTTGATGCAGTTGTCTATATTGCCCATAGCAGAATGCAGTTGTCTATATTGCCTTTAGCAGTATGCAGTTATCCATATTGCCTATAGCATTATGGGGTTGTCTATATATGTCCTTTAGCATTATGGATTTGTCTATATTGCCTATAGGATTATGGGACTGTCTATATTGCCTATAGCATTATGGGACTGTCTATATTGCCTATAGCAGTATGCAGTTATCTATATTGCCTTTAGCATTATGGAGTTGTCTATATTGCCTTTAGCAGTATGCAGTTGTCTATACTGCCCATAGCAGTATGCAGTTGTCTATATTGCCTATAGCAGGGCTATTCTGTGGCACAATGACCCCAAACATCAGCACACAATTGGTCTGTGACCATGCCCTATAATGTTTTTAACTGATGCCTGTGCGTGTGTTTGTGCGCAGGTTCACTAAGCTTAGCGCAAGGCACCCCGAGTCGAACACAGCTGGGATGGACATCTTCGCCAAGTTTTCAGCCTTCATTAAGAACTCCAAACCAGACGGCAACGAGGGTGGGTAACATGGCCCTTATGCTCTCTTTCTCTTCTCTCTCTCTTTCTTCTCTCTCTCTCGCTCTCAAGCACAGCAGTGCATTGGCTCAGCGCGAGCATAACACCGCGAAGACTTCCAATTGTGTCAGAACGGTGTCGAGAGTTTATTCCAGTTGCCAGGTGACAGCAGTATCCCTGCGGCGATTGGCGGCTTGAGACAGAGGAGGGCCTGACACGGGGAACACAGGGCTTTTGTTCTGTCGTGCTGCCTCCCTCTGTTCTCCAGTCCAATTCCTGACACACTACTGTCACCCCGACCTCTCTCTCTCTCTCGCTCTCTCTCTCTCTCTGTCTCCCTCTGTCTCTCTGTCCTCGCCTCACCTGCCAGAGCTCTCTAGAAAACAACACGTCATACTGTACAAACCCTTGCACAACCCGTTTCTGCATTCCCCATTGTTTTAATCTTAATTCGATCCTCCATTATTTATTTGACTTCATTTGATCTCAGAAGAAGCAGTCCTCCTCCTGTCTTATGATTGTTTGGAATTGAGGAAAAAATGTATGACAATGAATAGAGCATTGTGATCGATTTGTCATGTTACACCTTGATCTTTAAATATTTAAATGTTACGGCTCTGATTAGACATGGTATCAATTGAATTTCCCGAAGATGTCCACATTTTACGTTTGTGACTCCATCTTTGGGAAATATAATCATCGTGCCAGTTAGCCTCTCTGTACCAACAGTGCAAATAGTTGGCAAGGGTTATGAGGTTAAATTTCACAGTTAGATTTTTCAAATATTTCTTAACAATGGAAGTTTCGGGTTTGTATTAATCTACATAAATGATTTACATGGTACTAAACCAGCCCTCAGCTGATTTACACAAGTCCAAACTATGCTGAACATACAAATTCAAGTGATATGTCGCCCCCATGTGGTGTATGAGGGTGATGCTACAGCTTGGGTTGAGGGGCTCCGGGGAAAGAAAGCCTTACAACATCAACATCAAGAAACATCACAAACGCTGCAGGGTTTGTCTTGTTCCAACAAAAAGTCAGCAGATGGTTTACTCGAGTTTACACCATAATTGTATAAGTGTATTTATTATTCTTTGTCTCTGCGGAATGACTTCAATATTTCAATAAAACAAACAATTACCCACTGTACCCAGCCATGGAGACTTGTACAACAACAACATGTTGTGTCACCATTGAGCCTATAATATACTTGAATCATTTGCAGTTCTGGAGCGTGGCCTGCTGAAGACTCTGCAGAAGCTGGACGAGTACCTGCGCTCACCGCTGCCCGACGAGATCGACCATAACAGCATCGAGGACGTCAAGGACTCCAGCCGCATGTTCCTGGACGGAGACGAGATGACGCTAGCAGACTGCAACCTGCTGCCCAAGCTGCACATAGTCAAGGTGAGGACCACAGTCAAGGTGAGGGCGGAGAGCGTGGTGGGTGCTGCTCTCTAGTGGACAGTGGTGGTAATGCAAAACTAATAAATCGTCGCCCACAACCAATCACAAAAAGCCATTGGGAAAATATATTTTATAATTTGATGCTGCATTTTAAGAGACTTCAGAGACTTAGTTTAGTTTTAGTTTTTTTATTAATTGTCTTGTATCTTGTAGATGCCCAGCCCAAATGGCCTTATAAGGCACTTCCATCAAAATCATATCTATTAAATCAACATGACAAGTCATTAAAAAAATAAGAAATAAATACAAATAAAACATATTATTAAATACACCCAGGAACTGTTGTGTGGAAATGATCCGGTCCTCATTATGTGACATGGCGTGTTCATGAGTTTTTACTAATTTGCGTTGCATCTCTTCCCACCCAGGTGGTGGCCAAGAAGTACCGGGGCTTCGACATCCCCAAGCAGATGACGGCCATCTGGAAGTACCTGAACAACGCTTACGCCCGTGAGGAGTTCACCAACACCTGCCCCAGCGACAACGAGATCGAGATCGCCTACGGAGACGTAGCCAAGAGGCTGGTCAAATAAGCCCCCACCCACAGCCGTCCACCCAATGCCCTCCTCCTTCTTCCCTCAGTCCAGCGCTGGGACAATGTCTGCTCATTCTCGAGAAAGAAAACACATAAACTATGGACTCCTGTACTTCTCTCCTCCATTTCAGAGCCAAACACCTGATCAGCATGAACCCTGATCTCTCTCTCTCTCTCTCTCTCTCTCTCTCTCTCTCTCTCTCTCTCTCTCTCTCTCTCTCTCTCTCTCTCTCTCTCTCTCTCTCTCTCTCTCTCTCTCTCTCTCTCTCTCTCTCTCTCTCTCTCTCTCTCTCTCTCTCTCTCTCTCTCTCTCTCTCTCTCTCTCTCTCTCTCTCTCTCTCTCTCTCTCTCTCTCTCTCTCTCTCTCTCTCTCTCTCTCTCTCTCATGAAGTACTATCGGTTAAATAGTTGATTCAGCAAATTTTGACCTTCCATTTTGCAGCCTTAAACTGCTTCTTTTTTGTTAACCGTTGTAATGTTGTTGTCTGATGACTGTTGTGCGCCAGTGCATATCAGTATAGGGAATCCTGGCAGACACACTTCATCGATAAGTGACCTTCAAGTTGACCTTCAAATCACTGAGGTCGCAAGGCTATTTTCATTGTCATTGTTTTTTGTTTTCTGTCATTTAATATTTGTTTAATACCTGTTTGCTCCATCTCGGCTGCTCATAGACCAGAACACAGAGAAGCTAATTATATAACACTTTTTCATGTTTAGCTAAAGGTGGTGTAAACAGTGTTTAACGCTTCAGTGTTAAACACTGTTTACAGGCTTAAGTATTAAAAAATGTTTGTTTATAAGAAGCTAACCCAAACCATTACAGTTAACATATCAAGTGAAAAATGCTTTATTTTAATGCAAAGTTGCTCATATAATCCAAAAATAACTGTATTGGCAGGTAACGCTACCTGGCATCCATGCTCTGACTCTATTTGCCAAATGTGGGCAAAGCAAAAAAAAAATGTTCTAGTTGATTTCAAGAAATGTAGCTTACAGACCCATTTGAAGAATGTACTGAAGGAAAAACAGTTGTCTTATTTAAGACACACTGAGGATAAATGATCCATCTAGCAGCCCAAAAAAACCTCAGATTTATCTCCTGAAGCACAGTGGGGTTTAGGAAGTCTCCACTCTGGGTGCTCTGCTAGTAGCATTACCTTAAATCCACGTTCAATGAAAAAAAAGAAAAAGAAAAAAAAAGGCACATTATTCTGGTCTCACTGTGGATTAGATGACTCGTAAAATGCAACTAGCGATTTCAACAAAACAAACCACATTCTCTCACTGTCTCCATGTCATACAAAAGGAAGGAAGGACGCTGGTCTGTGGTCTGGCAGAAGGAAAATGTGACACTAAATATATTTATAAATGAATGGATTAGAGGGGAGCAGCAATGAAGGAGAGGCATGTAGAACCGTGTATTATGTTCAGTGCTGTGTAGCTCCATCTCTGAAATGATGAATGGAAATGTTTTACAACATTCGCTAAGGGTTAGGTTGATTAAATGAAATAAAAGAGGATGCTTCAAGCAACAAATTCACCACCTTTCTTCTGTCTGATATTTGTTATAAAAAAACAATTTGATAAAAGTAATTGTAAATATTTTGTTTTGATTGCTAAGAGTTCAGTATGTACATTTTATACATTCATCTGTTTGAACTTTTAGAAGCTAGGCTAAATTCAGCCTGGTTTGATTTTATTTCTAGAAATTGTATCTCGCCTTACTTTTTCTCTGCTGATTATTTTACAGAGGTCACTGCATTGCGAAATGAGTTTCACTGTGTACAATATAAACCCAGACTACGTCATGGTTTTTCTTTTCTTAACAATGATTTAATTGAAATAAAAACCTTATCGACACTCGCCCACAGTCTTTTGTGTGTTTCTAGTATTAAACCCTATGAATAACAAACTTTCCAGGCTGGTAGGCTATACCACTCCTTTCAGCAGATGATAAACAGGGAACATCGTAGAATAACACTTTGTTTGTTTTGCAGTCTGCCCCTCCAGCGCCCACTGACCCAAGGAATGTCCCAAGTGGGTGCCCACCCACCATGACAGCTCCTCCTTCGCTCTCATGAAAACACCCTTTTTCAGAGCCAGCCTGACGCTGTTTTTCAGCATCTCTACCCAATCGATTATGCAATCCTCCTTTCAGCCAGTATTTCACAAGAGGCTGAAAGGTGTGGAGGGGCTGTGTTGGGTTTTGGCCGCTCTCCAGATCATTATAGTGTCCCGTTTCAGGCGAGACATTCCCTTATCCAACAGCAGAAACGTGGCACATCATGGCGAGGAAATTAACTTAGACGTAAGCGTTCGTGCGCATGCGCGTGTGTGTGGGCGTTGGAATCATCCATGGTTGTAATGAACAGAGGCTCCCCTATTGAATAAGCGTGAGAAGTTATTGAAGTCGAGACGATGTGTTGTCTGATGTGTTTACCCTTGCGCGGCTTCACAGCCAGGTTTACATGCAGACCAACAGAGGGAGCAGGTGATGAACCACACTGGCTCATAGACTAAACGTCCCTATCATGTTTGCTGTTAGGGCAAGAAAGAACATTACAATTAAAGTAAACTCACTTTATCATCGTGGTTTTCTGACTGAAGAAAGTAGTGCTCTTATTAGCCACATACGTGTAAGAAGAATCCATGCTTGAAAAGTCCTCAAGTTGTTCCTTCCAAGGAGTCCCAAATGCATGCATTTATATAATCCAGTGTCCTTATTTGGGTGAAAATATATTTTTTCGTAGGCCTACCTTTTATAGTAAAGACCCTAATATTGACCAATCACAAACTCTTTCAGTCAAAGCCCTTCCCTCCAATAGTCATGATTGCTGACCACTCACACCTGCAAGGCCTTTCAACAGCAAACGCGCGCTGTAAGAACCTCCAGGGGCAATTGAAGAGTATAAGGTAAGGATTTAAGTTGAAACATTTAATCTTAATATGTTTGAACCAAGTATGATTATAGGAGATAAATGACATGTTAGCATATACTCATATTTGGTTGTGTGTTTTGTACAGGTCTGGTTGCGCAGGATTTAGCCTCTTTCATAGCAATTCTAGAAATGGTTTTCTAGATCCTTGGTGCTGTTGGCGATGGTTTGACCGTTTTTATATCCACGGATGGCAGTTTAATTCGTTTTACATTGTTTCTGATGAAGTGCTTGCATGTTTGTTGTATTGAATCCAACTTAAATTTTACGATGTGTATATATTCACTAACAAAGCGACTCACTTCCTGGTTCATAAATGAGTTTGTGCTGTCTGTTTCAACGTGAATTCTACTGTTGTGTTTGATTGTGCTGTGCGTTACTCAATAAACTACTTTCGTTCATAAACTAGTGCCAGATTCATGTGTGTGTCACTTTAAAGGACAGCGAACCCCGTCCCCTTGCCTTTACAAAAATACATTTTCTTTTTAATTCTGGGGCAGGACTGCCAACTCCCCGGTAAACGCCCTGAGAACAGGTGTGTCGCATCAACGATTAATCAGCAGGTGACCTTGTTACCAAATCAGGAAACAGGTTGTGCATGCTATCTCATGCGTTCAATATGAAGAGGGACTCCTCTAAGCATGCGTGCAATCTAATGTCGGGCTCGCCTTTTCAAACCTTGTTTTTCAGGCATTTCTTTTTTTGTTACCTTGATCTCAGCCAGCTAGAAATGAAACTACAGGGAACCAAACTTGCTTTTCTGAAATAACTCAAAGATCAGTGAAGGGCCCATTTTTTGCCTGCATATTGTATTGTAGCCTAATTTGTATTTATACTGTGCATTTTCCTATACTTGACATGCATGCTTTAAGGACTGAGATCACAAAATTCATGTCCTGATCCTGACCCCCCCCCCCCCCCCCCCTAATGTTTCATCAAATTTTGATTTTTGTCTTGCCACCCTTGTCTTAGCCTATTCAAGTAGGCTATAGTTTAATATTGTCAGTTAGCCAAGAAATGGTATACTGTTACCGTTTAAACAATGCAACCCCTGTCATAACCTCACTGACAGCTTTTAAAATAAGATAGGCCTATAAATAATAAGTTGTACTTATTATTTTACTTTCACTGCTTATTTGCTGCCAAGAGCACAGTTGATCTCCTTGACTACCTCTAACACAAAGCAGTGTTCAGACTCCACCTGGCCAGCTTGCAATGGGCTGCCATCTTGAACACACCGTAAGCCACCTCGCACACAAACAATCACGGAAACACGCGTGCGTCCGCGCCTGGGCACGGCGGGCACATAGTGCAGTGGTGTTGTTGTTGGAAGGTGTGAGCGGTGACATTCCTCACTGACTACATTACTGTAACTCTCCTAGTCCCCCCCCCCCCCCCTCCCTCCTAATGCTTTCCATGCACTTTATCTGAGCCTTGCATCTAGAGCCGTGTTGGCCCTTACTCTGAAAATATGTTGGCATCCAATGCGTCCTTTTTAAATGTCTGCGATTTGTTATAGCGGGAGGGCTGTGGCTATATGTCTGTTCTCCAACAAGGTGTGTCTCTTTGCCAGGCTTGTGAAACTCATACACCCTGTCCTAGGCCTCCTCTGTATGTCTCTCTTGGCTGGGCCGAAGGATTCTTGCCTGGTGCCATTTAAGTCCTCATAAATAGGCCTAGGTTCAGGCTAATACACTGGCATGAACGGCACAGTTTGCATGATGTGAAAACTTATAGAAGGATCTTTATTATTTGTAAATGCATTTTATTTAAAGTATAGCTAATTGGCATGTCTATTCCATTGCCATTAACCAGTTAATGCGTAAAATTCCCCATCATTTCCTGTGTTGGTAAATACTTATGAACAACAGGCTTAACGTCTTCCTTCTGGATCTGTTTTGGTTTGGGTTCCTAACAGTATTGTTTATAATGATTTGGCACTGAGTTTTTCCATTTTGAGGGAATTCATAGACCTCAGGGCCGCCATGTGGCGTCAGCTGCTCTCCCCACTCCAGGACCACCAGAATAGGCCCCTCCACTCCCTTCTGTGTGCTCCATGCCAAGCGCCTGCAGTTAACCAAGGGTGGCTTTGTGTGTTCCCATTGTTTACTTTAGCCTTTATGAATTGCGGCGCGGTGGCTTCTCCTCTCCAGGGCTCGGCGGGTAGTGCGGTAGGGAGGACCCGGGAATGCCGTGGACCCCCCTACTGGGTTGCCCCAGGGATGTTGCTTCATCATTTTCCCTGGTTGCCCTTACAGTACCCATCTGGTCGGCTCTTTACCTCGCCAGGGCTCAAGTGAGAGGCCTAAAGTAGTTAATTTAAACGACCACTAGAGGGCACCCAAAAACAACAAGTCGAAAAGTGCAAGACAAAACAGGAACTATTCTCCTAGGGCGTTCTTTTCTCAAGAACATTGTCAGCAGAATTCACAGGAAACACTACACAGAAGAAAGTGTGTGTGAAGAAAGTGTGTGTGTGTGTGTGTGTGTGTGTGTGTGTGTGTGTGTGTGTGTGTGTGTGCGCATGCAAGATAGATTGTCTGTCTGTGTATGTTTGTGTGTATTTGTGTCTTTGAGACTTGGTGCTCCAAGATACCTAAGTGTGTGTGTGTACGTGCACACGCACATGGGTGTGTGAGTGTGTGTGCATCCATGTTTGAGACTGAGTCTTTGTTTGTGATGACAATGACACCCCAAATACAAGTGTCTTTTGTAGGATGACGTGGCCCATCAAGGCTTTTGTGCAGGTAGTTATGTCTCTTTACATGAGCACAATAGCATTTTATTTTGACTGACTGAAAAAAAATATTACTCTAGACATGAAAGACTTGCTCTGTCAGCACCCCCTCCCCCCCCCCCCCCCCCCCCCCCGCCCCACACACACACACACACACACACACCCACACCCACAAACACACACTCACACTCCCTCCTACTTCCCCACTTAACTTATGTTCACAATAAGAGCTACCTGTGTCACATTAGTGCATTAAAGCCCCCAGGGAATAAATGTCTGGTATGTAGCAAATTATTGCAGTTATGTGTGTGTGTGTGTGTGTGTGTGTACGTGATCATTGAATGTGTGAACATGCATGATGTGAGAATTTATGTAAAGAAAAACCAAAACATAAACCCTTTATTTTTTGTATTAAAGCAGTTTTAGTTCCCTTTAGTGCCTATTGGGTCCAGTGTAGCCAGTGTGCAGGAAGGTACATGTGCCCTGTATGTGTGTGTGTGTGTGTGTGTGTGTGTGGTGGTGGGGTGGTGGTGGGAGGGGGGGGTGTAAGTGATTGTCTGGGAGCCTGCATGCGTGTCTTTTGTACTAAAGTCAACGAGCAGGTTCCTGTTCAGAGATGTAGCACGTCGAAAGGGGGGAGAGGAGGTCTTTGAAGTGGCTGGTCTGCCATCCATCTCTGCTGGCTTTCTTTTCATGCCAACGGTTGCATGCGGACCATTAAGAGAAAGGCGCTGCAGCTGTAGCGAGAGACCCCTTCCCAGTATTCTCAGCCGCTAGGACATTCACTTGCAGTACCCCCCCCAACTTCTCACTTCACCAAGTCTGCTCTGCGTTTCCATTCTCCCGTCTCCGACGTTCTCATGCTGCGTTGACGGCGTGCGTTGGAAGTATCGATTGGTATTTTCTTTTTGATCTCGCGTTTTAGAGACAGGCTTCTGTCAACGATGGAAGCGATGCAAATGAATGCGGTGTTGACAAACTACATTGAAGAATGGAGTGGACACGAAGCGAGTTGATGAAGGTTAGGCCACAGACGATCCACCCACCTCCCCTCTGTCTGAATGTCAATATGGAACAGCTCTCTCCTCTACGTGCCAGAAACCTTAGACGTCCGAACGACCACGGAAGGAGCATGGTGGGGGGTTAGGTGGGGCGGGAACAGGACAAGGGGGGCTAAGAGTCTCTATTGATTGCCCTTTCGCTTCTTCGTCTGCATATGTAGCCAGTGCTCATGGCGTGTGTGGCCCTAATGCCTTTTCAGACCTCCATTAGATCCGGGACATGCGGTGGGGTTTAAGCACGTAACAAGAGGGGCTGTCAGAACGCTTTAAGCCTTAAAGAAAACAGCCGGCCCAGTGTTAGCCCGCCACGCATGTCAGAACATCAGCATGCTTGAAGCATGACAAGAGCACTCAGATCCGAGTGGCAGGGGCTTTTTTATCTCCGTTTTATTTACAAAAGAACGCACTATAACGTTTTAAAGGGCACATTTTTGATCTTGCAGTCTTTGATGCGTCCTCGCCGTTCCTCGCCTAAGGGCCATATTGCGTTTTCATCCCTCAGGCGGTCATCGCGGTGTGTAGCATGAATCGGCTGAAGCTGAAGTGTGGTCATTAATACCTCGCCTAGACCCCAAACCCCCAGAATGTGGATCAGGAGGGAGTAGGCTAAAACATGGCCCTGAGTGTACCAGCCCTGTAACTCACATGGAGGGCCCAACTCAGTGCAGTAACGGGGTGTGTGTGGTGATGGTGGTGGTAGGGCTGTGGAGGGGATCCGGCTATGGAAATTGTTCTGTGAAGTGGAATCTTTGGGTATTATGTGGGACCAGAACCTTTTACCGGTACCGCAGGCCTGGCCCTGCATGAAAGGTGTGGCTTGGGTTTTTTCGGGGAGTTCTGTTGGTTTTGTATTGTTGGGCTCCTGTCTGGTTCTGCTCGGTGGGCCATCTTGATTTTATAAACGTTGTTTATTGGGAGCAAGGTCCCTCCTGGGCTGCAGAGAGGGCCGCTGTGGCCTACACTGTTTTGAATCACAGTGATTATTGAGTTGGTCTGGCTTTGATGGCACTCGCGCATGTACACACACACACACACACACACACACACACACACACACACACACACACACACACACACACACACACACACACACACACACACACACACACACACACACACACACACACACACACACACACAAATGAATACATACTGGTTAACATATAACATATACCCAGTGGACCTTCTGCCTCACACACACACACACACACACACACACACACACACACACACACACACACACACACACACACACACACACACACACACACACACACACATATATATATAAATGAATACATACTGGTTAACATATAACATATACCCAGTGGACCTTCTGCCTCTCACACACACACACACACACACACACACACACACACACACACACACACACACACACACACACACACACACACACACACACACACACACACAGCTATTATGGTGATGGGCTCCCATGTGCCTGGGTAGGAGGACTCCTCACAGACACTGCTGTCTACTCTCGCTCCCTGAATGTATTTTTCTTTCCTGCTTTCTGCCTGCAGCCAGTGTGTCCCTGCAATCCCTCATACTCCTGGGCCCTAATACATCACTGACCACATTTTTCCACAAAAGACGACTGTCGCTTGCCGGGAAAGTGGCGTGATCTGTGTATGCACATCCACAGCGCATGCATTCAATGGTGTGTGTGTGTGTGTGTGTGTCTGTGTCTGTTTGTGTGTTTGCCATTTTTGGACACTTCCCTGTCTTCCCTCTCCGCGGCAGCGCTCTGGAGACTCCTGGGAGCTACGGAAGCCTCCTGGGTTCAATCCTTCTGCGGGTGGTGGACCGCATGCCCTGGGAACCTGCTTTGGTTGGAAATGCGTCTGTTGTTGTTTCCACCCTTCATAACGAAGACCAACTCCTCCGTCGTCTCCCCCGTCCCGTATTAAAATATCTCCGGTGGCCTCCTGGCCTGAGCCATAATGTGTCCTCTCTGATTTGATGCTGGTTACGGTCAAATGGACACAAACCGCCTCCCCGGCCCAGATTGAGGACTTTCAGCACCGAGATCCAGTTCATCCACGTGCATTTGGTCTTTGGGTCTAAATCCTGTGTGTGTGTGTGTGTGTGTGTGTGTGTGTGTGTGTGTGTGTGAGAGGAGCATCCTGACTACTAACAGGAACTCATTCAGGCTGAAAGCCTAGTTACTGCTCTCCGTCCTCGTCAATCCGGTGTCTCCCGTCCTTGTCTCTTTGTTGGTTAACGGCCAAATGGAACTTGCCGAGTGGCTTGTGGTTCTTTCAACAATTGTTCTTCTTTGGTTTTGTCTGTGTTGTGAGTGGTGTGTGTCTGTTTTCTGTGTTCTGTGTGTGTCTTTCTTGTGTGTGTCTGTGTGTGTGTTGTGTGTGTGTGTGTGTGTGTGTGCCTTTCATTTGTTCTTTTCTTTTCTTTCTTTTCTTGTCTTGATACATCACTACCACAATTCATTTCTCTTTCTTTCCTTTTTCATTCCTTCTCTTTTTTCTGGTTTTCCACTTTCTTCCCGCCTATTTCTTCTTCTTTCTTTCTCATTCTTTTTTTTGTCTTTCTTTCAAATTTACCATTTACATTACATCATTATCTTCTAACTATTCTTTTCTTTAACTTGGGCAGGACATCACTTCTTTACTCTCATCAACCCACAACAAATAAAATAACACTTTCTTTCTTTACTTTCTCTTCTCCTTCTTTCTTTCTTTCTTTCTTTCTTTACTTTCTCTTCTTTCCTTTCTTTCTTTCTCTTTCTCTTTCTCTTTCTTTTTTCTTTCTTTCTTTCTTCTCTCTTCTCTCTTCTCTCTCTCTCTCTTCTCTCTTTCTCTCTCTCTCTCTCCCTTTCGTGACTCCACAGGTAGTCTCTCTGCCCACACTGGCATGTCTGTCAGGTAGACGCGGACAGATTAAGGCCGGCTTCCTCTAATTGGCTGGCAGCTCGCTGATCTGCCAAGCGTTCAGGAAACAATAGCGAGGCCCATGGAACAATGGGCTGGCCCCAGATCAGTAGGGGCCTGGAGTCACCAGACGCTACGTCTTGTTTCCTGTTTGGTTACTCATGGCTGCCTGATGCGCGCCACACTCCTCGCTCTGTCTGAGAGGAATGGCTGAATAAAGACTTTGTTACACGAGACTGTTTTAGATTTGCAGGCTGTAAAGTGAAATCGTGTTGCAATACGTGGCGTCGCATGGAAGTGGGATGTGTCTGCTGTGTGAGTGAAGGACGGCGACACTGGGAGGACATGAATGATGAATGTCCCCCCGGTGTTACGACTGTGACTCAGCCAGGTGTTTGTGTGTGTGTGTGTGTGAGAAGAGATTTGCTGTGTTGGTTTACGTAAGTCTTGTGTAATGCGCTACCATGGCAGGCCCATAAACAACCTTTAAACAGCAGAACGCTACTGCTGCCATGGAGGCCAGGGCCGTCTCGCCACCCAAGCCGTCCGATATCCTGTCATCCCCCCCCCCCCCTCCCCCCCTCCCATGTTGGTAGCCTATACTGCCTCGCCAACACCAGCCTCCTCCTCCATGTCACCATGCCGGAGGTAGGAAATCAAACCAATTACGGTCGTATTTAAAGAAAATTGGCATAGAGGCCGGAAAAGTGGGGGCATTTCCAAAAACCACAGAGAGAGAAATGGCAGAGACTCAGTGAATTATGAAATGGCTGTGGAATAGTTCTGGAGCAATATTTTCAGACTCCAAAAAGCGCTAATTGTATTGTTTGAGACTTTGTGCAAACAATAAATTGTTTGTAAATGTAAATAAACATATTACAATCCCTTTGAGCTATAATTTATTCATTTCATCATATTTAACTACAGTTACAGCTACAGCTACAGCTAACTACAGCTAATTGAATTATTATCTGGGGATTTTAATCAAAATTTGGTGACTTAAATGACAGGAGGCTGGAAAAAGTAATATTGAGAGAGTGAACGTTCGTTCAAGTTTGAAATAAGATTATTTGGCCACTGACAGATTCAGTCATTAACAAAGTTCACTTTGGAGGACTGTTGTACATTAACTACAATCATACTCCATCTCTCTATATTCTCCCTGTCCATGCGTCAGATGGACGGCGCTGGCCTTCCTGGTGTAATCCTTGTGATGGATGGGGTTTGGGGGGGTGGGGGGCATGGTTGTGTTTATGTTCAGGTCCGCCTGTGCCCCGCTGCGAATCCTCAACCGTTGAAGCAACATGCCTGAAGGGGCCACACCTCTTTACGTGCCTGATTCAGCCAATAGGCAGACACCCCCACAGCCTAAATCCCTGCTTGGCTGGCGTCTCTGCACAAGCCCCAGCTGCAGCTCTGCACTGGGCTCCCTCAAAGCAGAAACACCTGTAGGCTGCAGACTCTATCATTATGTATTAGTGGGTGTGTGTGTGTGCGAGCGCGCATGTAAGCCTTTGGCCAGTAGAAGAGTGTCATAGTCATCGTGAGCAGCGAAACTGCTCGTCTGGGATAGGCAATGTAACCCTACACCCCCTCCCCCCCCCCCTCATATATAAATGTTCTCAGTTCTTACCTCTTTCTCTGTTGGCCTCTCTCTTTCTCTTTCTCTTTCTCTCTCTCTCTCTCTCTCTCTCTCTCTCTCTCTTTCTCTCTCTCTGATCCTCCTCGCTGTCATCTTTCAGGAAAATCCCTTCATTACTGGGCATGGCATGTAAATGTCTAATTCCCCCCCCCCCCCCCCCTCCCCACACAGGCTCACTTTGTTCTCTGGCCTACTTGGATGATTTATCTCTGCACTTGAAAAGCAATTATTCCCCCCCAAATATGAATTTCCCCTCCCCCAAACAGACGTCGCCAGTCTCTCTTCCTCGTCTTCCCTTCAGCCCATGGGCAACAAACGAGAACATCAAGGTGTCCCGATGTGATGTGTTGGGAGAGTGTGCATCCATATGCAACAGGCGTGCACATGCACACCACATATCAAGGTGGCATGGTGTTTGGAGTCTGCACATGCATATACATTAAGCACGCACACGCACACGCACGCACCCATGCACACACACATACACACGCGCGCACGCACACGCACACACACATACATACACGCACACGTACACGCACACGTACGCGCACACACACATGCACAGACAAAAGATTGTAAAGCGATCCATCCATTACGGATGAAAACAAGCCAGTGAGGGGGCGGAGTCGTCGTCTCTCCCCTCCCCCCCCCCCCCCCCCCCCCCTCCCGGAGGAAGACCTCAGAAGCTGTAGAGGAACCATGGGAACAGCTGAGGAGAGGCCCGCAGGGCAGCTGCAGTCAGACACGGGGGTGTGTAGCCCTGCCACACACACACACACTCACAGACACACATACGCACACACACACACACACACACATACACACAACCTTTCCACACACTCAAAGCCCTGCCAAGCAAGCCCTTGCACACACCCACAGCACTACCACCCACACACACAAAGCCCTGCCACTCACATGCACAGTCCTGCCACACACACGCACAGCACTGCCACACACACGCACAGCCCTGCCACACACACGCACAGCACTGCCGCACACGCACAGCCTTGCCACACACACACAACCCTGCCACAGACACACACAGCCGTACAACACACACAGACACACACACACCCAGCCCCGCCACAGACATACACAGCCCTGCCACACACACACACACAGCCCTGCCACACACGCACAGCGCTACCACAGAGACACACAAAGTGGGGACACAATCAACATGGCCCAGGCCTTACAACAGCCCTGGGAGTCACCACTGCTACCACCACCACCACCACCGCCGCCACCACCGCCGCCACCACCGCCACTACCGCCACCACCACCACCACTGACAGCAATGTGGTTCACATATGAGCCTAGCCTCAAATGCTACACTCATGAAAAGTGTGATGATCAAACATCAGCTTTAGCAGCAACCGCCGTTAAAAACTGCAGTGAACGTTGTATGGAGAGAAATAACGGCCATGAGGACATGTGATGCAAGCTGTTATGGTAGAACGTAGGAGAAGAGACATGATAGTTGATAGTTACGAAGCTCTAAAACCATTAAGTGTGCTTTTTGGACTGGAAGGCTTCTGTATTGGAGTTAGAAAATGATTTTTATCACGACCACAGGAACTTTCTGCCTTCGTGTTTATAGGTCAGGGTTATAAACCGCACTTTGATGCAGATGTACAGAGCTATTTGGTGACACAGCGATTAGCAATACATTATGCTTTTCTATAATGAATTGTATCTGACACCACTGCCTCTCAATTCTAAAAGCTGGAGGACGAGAGAGAGAGAGAGAGAGAGAGAGAGAGAGAGAGAGAGAGAGAGAGAGAGAGAGAGAGAGAGAGAGAGAGAGAGAGAGAGAGAGAGAGAGAGAGAGAGAGAGAGAGAGAGAGAGAGAGAGGGAGGGAGAGAGAGAGAGAGAGTACCATCTTTAAATGATCATGCACGTTCCCACGTGACCCCAAACAAACTCTGAGCAATCATCCATGCTTTACTCAGGGCTTGGACCCACATGGATCTAAAACCAAGAAGGAGCCAAGGCTGATAGAGAGATACAGAGCAATGAGAACTGCCAATTTAGCGCGTTCCCTACGTCCGCGGTCCACGGGGAACGTCCGTTTTCCTTTCTTTAGCGTGATTGGAGAGGGAGGGGGCAGGGGGTCCGCGTAACAGCCTGTCTGGGCTGGCAAATAACAAGCGTGTGTAGTGTGTGTGTGTGTGTGTGTGTGTGTGTGTGTGTGTTAATTTCCTGTTTTATTGAGGAAACAGCGTTCACAGTGTACGGAATTGTCGGTTGGTCTTGTTCCGTGAGAAAAAAAAGAAGTAAAAAGTGTGTGTGCGAAAATGTGTGTATCGATTCTCATAAATCTGCTATGGGAAAAATCTTGCCACTGTTTCTGGGAAAAGATTTTAGTTTTCTTCTCGTCAGCATCTCCATTTTTTGTCGACATTTTGGTTCACATGTGAAGGGCATTGGAAGGGGCATTGAAGTTACGGCAAAATTTGCAAACAGCATCATAGTTTGCTTTTTTTCACTAGGTGACCTCTCTGGTCGCTGCTCTACTTTCATCCTCTAAGCAGTCAACTACACCAAGACAGAGGGAATCCAAGCCTTTTCACGATGGTAATAAGAGAGACCCGATGTGGTTCTAGTCAGGGAAACCCACTGTTAAGAGTTCAGCCATGTTTTCCCCTCTGTGGACAAGACTATTAAGGCTGGTTGCTGATCGAGACTCATTCACATTTCTGGGTTGTATTGGAACGTCATGAGTCAGAAAGGCATTTAGAAGTCATGAGGCCCCAGCTTCGCCCTGTTATTAGGACCAGCAGTAGTTAAATTACATCTGGCTTGACCAGTCTAGATCAGCGTCACCAACACCAGTGTCTTATTTTAGACCAACGATGGATGGATGGGTTACTTTTCTTGTAACAGGTTTAAGAGATTCTGCCAGAACCATATTTTAAAATACATGTGTTTATTATTTCAATATTTAACTTTGAGAAGTAATTTATTTTTTGATTGCTATTTTAGAGAATGGGTAATGGTAGTTCTTTCTGTATTCCCACAAAAAGGAATGTTCGTAATTGACATGCTTCACTTCCCTGTTTGGACCAGGGAACAAGACTCTGTCATGCATATTCTTGTTATTGGCATCCTCTGGGTACAACTAACTGATGTGTGTGTGTGTGTGTGTGTGTGTGTGTGTGTGGGGGTGGGGGGGGGGGGGGGGGGGGGGGGGTGGGGGTAATGCAGATGGTGTGCCACTGTGGGAACTGTAGGATCCAGGAACCTACACAGAACCCAGATCATGTAGTTCTCGGTCTGCCCTCTGGATGATGAGAAACTACTGTCAGTAAATCAAGAGGGAGAATATGATTTGTTGACTAAGACTTGCTAACTAATGGCTCTGGATATTAGCATTTATCGTCACTCCTCTCTTTCCCAATCTCTCTCTCTCTCTCTCTCTCTCTCTCTCTCTCTCTCTCTCTCTCTCTGAGCCTACAGTTGTATTTCTCTTTGTTTCACTTTTCTATTTTGTTTTGCTGTCTCTTTTCGTCCCCTCCCACCGTCCGCTGCGCTCAGCTCGTGCCAGTCGGCCGCGGCCCCCAGTGTGAGAACCGTGGCATGGCGGCTCTCGGTGGTTTCTTAGGCCCTTGGCCCCTGTAATTCTCGGTCGTTCTGTGGGAACCCCAATCTTCTTGGACGCCAGCCCCTGTTCCCACCAAAACCAAGTCAGTCCGGTTAGAAAATAGACCTCTGGTCAGACGCACCGGACACCCAAACCGGTTCTGTCCCGCTTGCTCTCGCAGGGTTCTGGGGAAGGAGAGGTCAGCGCTCTCCCTCTCCGCACAACTGAGCCCTTAATGGGTTTCGTATGCAGGTACCGCAGCGGCGACATGGGATATTCGGTTCATGAGAAATGAGAGGGATTGTACGACCCTGTGTTCTTTCCAAAACACCACTTTATTCTCCCTCCTCCACCCTCTCTGTCTTCACCCTCTCGTATCTACACTCTCTTCCTCTCGTCGCTCCGGATTTCTTTGACTGGGTCTGGCCTGGTATTATTAGATCGTTAGACACGTGTCTAAAAACAGATTTGTTTTAGTTTGAATTCGGCCATGGGATGAGGGGTTGGTTTTAAATGACAAACAAACGTGCATTGGCGGAGGAGTCCTTTTGAACACCAATCGCCACGGGCCCCCAGTGAAAGTGATCGATGTGTGTGAGTGTGTGTGTGTGTGTGTGTGTGTGTGTGTGTGTGTGTGTGTGTGTGTGTGTGTTTGTGTGTGTATGTGTGTGTGTGAACACGGCTGCTTTTCCCTGCCTCAACGATGCTCATTTTGGGGTTTTCTGTGTTTGTCTCGTCTTTTGTCTTCCGTGCCCATATGTGCGATCGTGACTACGGCTCTTTTTTCCCCCGACATTTCTTTCACTCATCCCGAGAGGCAATTCATCATGCCGTCGGCTACAATCACATCCAGACAACGCAGATTCATCACTGCGCACGTTCATCCCCCCCCCCCCCCCCCCCCCCCCCCCATGCCTGCCTGGAGAGTTACACGTTCGGCAAGATGAGCCGAGGGGAAGATTAAAAAAAATAAAGAGTAGCTGATCTGGTGTAAAGTATGTCCATGACAAAGGGGGCTTTGCCAGATGAGGAAGAGACAAGAGAGAGAGAGAGAGAGAGAGAGAGAGAGAGAGAGAGAGAGAGAGAGAGACCCTCTGCTCTCCACATGTGAACCGGAGAGTCAATCTCAAAGAGTGTGTGAAGACAGCTGGAGAATCCCCCCGAGCCTGGCCCTAATAGAAAGCTTATCATCCTTTCCTTTGTGTTTCCTGAGCCGTGGGGGGTGCGGGGAGAGACAGAGCGAGAGAGAGAGAGCAAGACAGAGAGAGACAGAGAGACAGAGAGAGAGAGAGAGACAGAGAGACAGATACAGAGAGAGAGACAGAGAGACAGAGATACAGAGAGAAACAGAGAGAGACAGAGAGACAGAGAGAGAGAGCTTCATGGGATAATGGGACCTGCAGAGAGGTTGGAGAGGGTCTAGAGCTGTGTAGCCGTGCAGAGCTGCCAGACGCTCACACGGTGGAGTGGAGCTCAGACGCTGAGGGTGAGGGCGGCGTGGATCTGTCAGCAGAGGATTTTCTCTGTCTGTGTGTGTGTGTGTGTGTGTGTGTGTGTGTGTGTATGTGTGTGTGTGTGTGTGTGTAAATGCCTTGCGTGTGCTGGTTTAATTGAATGCAGTGCGTATCAAAGCTGTGTGTGCGCATCCTAGCGCTTTGTTGTTCTGCCAAAACTGCCCCCATAGAATGACACCCACACACTATCACACACAAGCTCACACACACACACACACACATACGCACGCACGCACGCACGCACACACACAAACACACACACACACACACACGCTTAAGCCTAGCAGAATGGAAGAATAGACAGAATAGAAGAGGGGGAAAGAAGAAAGAGAACTGTAGTAAGGAGGAGGAATAAAAGGTTCCAGCGGAGAGATAAAGGCAATAGAAATACAAAGCCTTTGATGGTATATCAACAGGTGGCATCAGTTTAAAGATGAGGGATTGTGGGAGTTGTATTACAGGTTAATCACATGAGTCATTTGAAATCAGACCTCCCCAAAAGGTAGCATCTCAAGCGGTAAATCTTGCGGCCGGCACTGCAAATGTGCCAAATAAATGGCATCGGACACGCATAAATTACCAACCTCGGAGCCAAGGTAAAAGGACACACACGCACACACACACACACACACACACACACACACACACACACACACACACACACACACACACACACACACACAGGCACATAAGCAGGGTTGGCATTCCACTCTGTTACTGTATTGTGTTTAACAAGTGACAACTTGCCGACGAGCGGTCGTGCAGAAGAGGGGGGTGTTGGATTCCTAAGGTGCGCTTTATTTATGTCATGGTACCGCCACGCTGACAGGTGTGTGGCAGAAGACCTGGCAGGCCTCGTGAGAGATGCCTGGCTAAAGAGGCTAAGTATCAGGAGCTACGCTAATGGAGCAGCGAGGGGCATCATTATCAGAGAATAAGAGGGTTTTTTATTGGACGAAGCCATCCACCAATGAGAGTTATGCACCGGAGGCCGGGCCGCCAGGGCATTTACGAGGGCCGTACCCTCAGAGCATCACAAGGATCTGAAGTGATGTGAAATTGGCTCGCAGGAACCTTTAAAGTATTTTTCTTGGTTTCTCTCGCCCCCGGTTTAATTGACTGTTTAAACACTCATTTGTCACCTCGGGTGAAATGAGTCAGTGAGGGTGTTTGGGTTCGGGATAATGGCATGTTTAATATTTTCACTGTCAACACCGCCTACCTTTTAAAATGTATCCAGAGTCCACTCTTTTTAGGGTTGGATTTCGTAATTATTATACCTTGGCTTTGTTTTTCATAGTGAGGTAAATGAGGTTGGAGAATGCGGACATATGCATTAAATATGAATAAGTCCAAATGTTTGATTTTATATAGGGACAAGGTAAGGCATATTTTATATACATATAAATATGCATATAAATATACATATAAAGCAGATGTATCAGTGTTTTTATTTAATTTTTATATATTGTGTATTTCAACCAGTATAAAGATAATTATTGATTACATGGCAAGGACATTTTGAGACAGGTCTTTTTTTAATTAAAATTATTAAAAACTACATTATCGGCACACTTTACGAGCACTTAATATGGAGTTTTTTTTAAGGATATTACATACATGGATGAGATTCTTAAATTAACATAACAGTTTCAGACATACATGCTTTCAGCACAAAGAAAAATGAATTAAGCAAAAATGAATTATGAATATGATATACCCAAATGTAAAGGAGGCTCTTAAAAAAGAAAAGAAAAAGAAAACAACAACAGCATTGTGCTCTTTTATCCAATATACAATAAAATACAATTCAATTGTACAAATAAAGTTTTCTGGTCTCTGAGAATTCTTCTCGGATACAACTTCTTCCATGAAAAGTGGTACTTGAGACCAATTAAGAAAAAAATAATTAAAACGAATTTACCACAAATCTTTCCTGCCATCAACAGTACTACAGGCAACGGTGAAGTTCTTTGGTTTGTTTCTTGAAGGAACCACGCTTACCACGGTAATGCCTGTGGTTCCTCTAGCTGCATGGGTGTTGCCTATAATAGCACACGGTCAGAGGAAAAGAGATGGGACACATGCATAAGTTTTAAAGGGGAAAACAGGAATGACTTGGGGGAGAAAGGGGGAGGCAGGGGCAGGTGTGGGGGGGGGGGGGGTGTATGCAGGAAATTGATCATTAATTGTCACATAGAAGTAAACAAGGCAGAGTGTGTATATGTGGGAGTCTGCCATATACTTTGCATCACTTCTGTATCATCTTTTAGATGCTAGCTTCTTTGGCTCCTCGTTTGTTGGAGGCGATTCACCGGCGCTCACACACTCTCTCTCTCTCTCTCTCTCTCTCTCTCTCTCTCTCTCTCTCTCTCTCTCTCTCTCTCGTCAGGGACACCTGATACGGGCCGTAAGTGGCTCAGCATGGCTGACACAAAGATGGTTTCAACACACATATCAATCCTTGGCTGAGACATCAGCCCCTGGCACTAGCGATCGCTAAATTACAAGAAGACAGAAATCGGGAGTCATTAAGGCTTCAAAGGGTTGGCTGCTTTCAACAAAGGGCCTTCGCACAACAAGGGTCCCAGCTTCTTTTTCTCCTGGCTTTACTTTTAAGCATGGTTGCCCTTGGTGTTGGAAAGAGGATACTACTCTGACCCTAACTGCTACTGCTAGCCCTTCTTCCCTTATTCCTCCTGCAGGGATGGAGGGATCACATAGTTCATCACATGGGAAAGGCCCTCAGGACGGCAGGAATGTGCACACTCACACCTGCAGTGCACCAATATGTGTGTGTGTGTGTGTTTTTGTATCTGTAACAAGCATGTATTTGTGCATATGAATATATGTGTGTGCTTGAGTGTTTGTACGTGTGTGTGTGTGTGTGTGTGTGTGTGTGTGTGTATGTGTTTGTGATCATGTCACGTTAGGCAATATTTGTTGGTGTAAAAGGGCACTTTGATTGAGTTGAGCAAATATGTGCAGTAATAATTCATTTTTGTCCCCATGATGCCCTGTATGAAAAGCTATGGCTAAGTGAGGGCTGTTTACAATTATGGGACCAACAAAAGAAGAAATGTCTAAACATAGTGCAAAAATAAAGACAATGGATTGTGAAGCGCAAAAAAAGAAAAAGACATGGGAAATAGCTTGAAACAATGGCAGAGTAATGGTAGGCACGTTTTATAAGGAATAAAGGTTTTAGTGCATTAAAGCTACATTGGAAAACTAAATAATAACATTGAACGTTTTTTTTATAATTTAGGAGCAATATATTACAGAAATTCAAATTATTATATTTAACAACAAATAAACAAAGAATGTATATAAAATCAATGGTTGAGGAAAAGCTAAAGTCTGGGGGTATACAGTATGAGTACACTTCCTCTAAATTTGGCTCAAATAAATATAAAAAGTAAACCATGTCATTCAGCTCAAAAAACACTAGCCTAGGACAATTTTCAGAGTAGGCTTCAAATGGAAAATCTTGAGTTTAGAAATTGCCCAAAAAAGAAGAATTACAAAAACAAAACGCTCCTGTATGAAAAAAAGAACAAGAACAAAAGAAATGAAGAAAAAACTC
Source organism: Lota lota (assembly GCA_026745465.1). Lineage (NCBI taxonomy): Eukaryota > Metazoa > Chordata > Actinopteri > Gadiformes > Lotidae > Lota > Lota lota. Next base: position 311,792 of record JACYXH010000496.1, on the reverse strand, counting down.
TTTTTGGGTTTTGTACATTCTCTAAAACGTCTTGTGTGCACACATGGCACCGCAGGGCAGAAAACATTTCTCTGCACTGGAGTACTGTCAGTGGTCCTGACACATAGTTTTCCTTACGTAGACATGATCATTTTGAAAACGACTCAATAAAAACAACAAATGACAAAAGATACAAACTAATCATTGCATTCCGTAGCACCGACGGCTAAGCGGTCTTGTTTGTTAAATAAATTAGGTGTTACGGTAACGCACTAGAGTGCTATGAGAACATGAGACAGCCCTGAACGCAAACTTGTTGATTCTGTTGAGGTTTTTTTACGCGATGGAAGGCGTATTAGTTTGTGTACCAACTGAAATCTCAATAATAAAAATGTCACAAAGGGCCACCTGGAGTAAATGGACGTTCTTGGGGTGCTGTTCCAACTGCCATTTCATTTGCCATCATTTTAGGATGTCCATTTGAAATTGAGAATGCAATGTGCTGCTGTTGTACTTTTTTTGGTTTTGTTTCGTAGTTCATTCTGATCATTCTGCTATATGCAGAGTACAGCTCTGTCCTTCCCAATTAGTTCATCTGTCTTCAAGGATCTTTGGTAAGGGTGCACAGCTGCTTGTACCAGACAATCAGTCCTGAAGTATTACTACGATGGCTTCTCTGGTTTGACCCCCTTTACTATTTACACTTCTACCTAAACATCATCTCAGCTGGCTTTTGGTTAAGAGTCTGAAAACAAGTACGTTTCCTAGCGCGCAAGTGCGCGAGTTGACATAAAAATGTACAAAATACAAGTCTGGCAGTTGGTAAAATGCAGAAAAGGCTTCAAGCGAGGGACGGAGAAACAAAGGACAAACATGCAGCATTTTTTTTTCTCAACGTGAGGCTTTTCTCTTTTTCTGTTGTGCATCGTTTCATCTTTACACTTCCGGCTCCTTTCCTCCTCCCCTCCTCCCTCCGCCCTCCCGTACCCTTGTTGCGAGGGCGGCTTCACCGAGCGGCGAGGTGGGCCCTCAGTAGGGTCTCCACACCGACTCATCCATGCGGCCGGAGGCGCTCATGGCCGTGGGCGAGTTGCTGTGGCTGCCGTCCGCCTCCACGCCCTCGCTCTGGTTGTTGAGGCCCGCGTTCATCAGGCTGTTGGCCCCCGTGGCCCCGGAGCAGGAGAGCAGGCGGGTGGGGGAGCGCTCGCCCCCGCCGTTCCCGGGGGCCACCATGGAGAACTGATAGGAGCCGGAGCCCGGGCCGTAGTACAGGTAGGAGTTGGACTGGAAGTTCTGGGTCTGGTTGCTGGAGTAGGGCGGCGGCAGGTAGGTGTGGTACCGGGACGAGGCCGACATGCTGAGGCCCCCGATGCCCGAGCCAGAGGAGTTGGAGGAGTAGGTGAAGGCCCCCGGATAGTGCATGCGGGGGTCTGAGAAGCGGGGGTCGGCCAGCGGGGAAAGTGAGGGGAAGGTGGTCCTCTGGTTGAAGAGATCTGTAGTACCTGCAGGAGGACAGAAGGAGAAAACAAAAACAAACGATTAGCATCTTAGGATCGACATCCCCCACACTGGGATAACGTCCACAATGATCACAATGTTCCTCTTCTCCTCCTATGGGCCTCAACAACGGGCAGCCCTGATTGTATTTACTTATTTATCCAGTTTGACTATTAACATGTCCTCAAAGCCACAGACGGCACATCAGCGTCACACTCTGAACTTGTAAACACCAGCCCTCCCCCGCCACGGTGGCTCTCCCTCCTTGTAAAGGAGTGCATCGTACAGTCCCGCTTTCTCTTCTTCTTTTGGGACA
>JACYXH010000496.1:275000-302500 GCA_026745465.1 Lota lota | reverse complement strand
TTTGAGTCCTCACTTATAACATGAGCAAAAACAAACACACGGGCTGAAAAATCCTGTTCTCTCTGCGTGCACCCCCTTCTCTCTCTCTCTCTCTCTCTCTCCCTCCCCTAGACTCAATAGAGACTGTTCATGGCACATATGTAGTTTCTGTAATTGCTGAAATGTAAAACTCGTCCTAACTCTGATGTGAAATTATAACTTACACAAACAGTGCAGTCTGGGTACGAAGAAAAGAAGACAAAGAAAGAAAAGCTCTCGCTTCTCTTTTTTCACTCGGAACGAGACTTCAAAAGAAAACTTTTTTTGGGGTGTATAACAGAAACATTTTCAGTTTGAATTATTCATCTAAGGGTCACAAGCAGAGTGTAACCACAAGTGAAGCTTTGAGGCACCATAACAAATAAACTCCATGGCAGCCATTGACACATTATGTAAATACGGCACTGTGAAAGTAAAGCAGAACGTCTCCGAGACAGGCCCGGGTTCTCTGCGAGTTTGGGTTACATTGGCCTCAGTTGGCCCGCTTCCTGCCGGGGTTCTTGGCACAAACCGGCGTAAAAACTAAAAAAATCTGTCGGCTGCCTCCAAAAGAAGTCCTCACGTTCGCCCTTGTATGCTTGACGCTGACCATTTCCTGTCCCGTCAGCCGGTTTGTGATTGGCTGATGGACTGGCAAACTGGGGAGCAGCGCCGTGTGGACGTTCTGACTCTGGGGGGGGGGGGGCCGGGGAGGTGGTGTATGAGACGTAAACATCGTGGTGAGTGTGAAGAGGAAGGTGGGGGTCAGGAGGGAAAGGTGGGTGGGGGGTGGGGGGTGTGAGGTGATGCTGCTGAGGGTGGAGTTGGCTTGCATTGGGCAGATCCCTACCACGCACCACCACCCCCAGGATCGTTATGAGGGTCCAGTCTCAACCTGCTGGTGCAGGAGAGCTCCAGATGTGCAACATCTTTACTGTAGTACTGTTTTGTTTTTTTCAAGGAATGTTTCCTCAGCTACCGTGAGATTAAATATAAACAAAGGGACTGGTTGAATAAAAGATAAAGATATATAGAGAGAGCGAGAAAGCGAGAGACAGAGAGAGAGAGAGAGCGAGAGAGAGCGCGACAGAGAGAGAGAGAGAGAGTAGACACACTCAAACACCCACACCCACACCCACACATGTATTCCCCCATTTCTGGGCCATCATCAAAGCAGCGATTGCTAGATGACTAGATGGCAGAGCATCAAGTTCGTATCTGATGTTCCTCTTCAGAGAGGAACACACAGGGGTTGGAACAAACAGGGGTTGAAACAAACAGCAAGGTGGACCCATACCCCCTCCTCCTAAGTGCCAGGAGTTTATTTCCTCTTGGGGTGATTCAATTGCTCTGTTCCCCCCCCCCCCCCCCAAAAAAAACAAATAAAAGAAATAAAAGAAAGAAAGAAATGTGTTGAAAACCCATTTGAGTTTAAGCTGGGCAGCCTGTGAGAGGCCCTGCCAGGGCCCCGTTGAGCTCTGCCTCTCTCCAACTACAACTAGATGAATGGAGGAATCTGGATTTTCTTTTCTATTGTTTTTTACCTTTTGATTTTTTTCCTCCTCCCCCTTTGCTTTGTTGAAATCTAATTTCCTCCAGTTCTTTGCAAGCTTTTCTTTAAGACCACCGTGAACTTTTTCAAACATATTATTAATATTATTGTAATGTCACAGATGCTTTCTGGAAGATGGGGTGATATTTTTTGGCAGATAATATGAAATAAATATATAATTACATTGCCACCCACAGACAGCCATTCACACACATGTATCTCTGCTGGCATTCATAAAGCCAGATGAGCAATTTCAAACTTGATTCCTCAGATTGTCAGAGTTTCTTTGATTTTCCGAGGAAAACCACATATCATAATCACACCAGTATACACACACAGACACACACACACACACACACACACACGGACACACACACGCACACACACAGCTCTGCTATTGCTCAGGATCATTCCAAATGTCTAGCAGGCTTACCTGTGGCCACAATCGAAACAACAACAGGTAGTGAACACAGCGTCTGCCAACGCACAGCGATCCTGTCAATGCACGCTCTGTAATGACCTCTTAATTATCCTGTCTGTCTGGAGCACCAGCACTGAGCTTGCAACACTGGCATGGATCTCTCACAGTCTGCGTGTGTGCATGTGTGCGTTTGTGTGTGGGTAAGGGTGGGGTGCGTACACAAGTGTGTGTGTGTGTGTGTGCGTGTGCGTGTGTATTTTGTTATTTGCCCATGGTGTAATCATGCTTTGCTCTACGCCTCTAGTACGTATCCATGTGTCCATGTGTGTTTGAGTGTAAATATGTGTTTGGGTGTTTGTTTGTGTGCGTGTTCTTCCCAATCCAGGACAGATTGCGGAGCAGACGGCACAGCGACGGGGGATGTTGTGAAGGGCCAAAAGCCAGACAGCCTTTCACGGCGCAGACAAACAAAATGAAGCAAGTCGCGGTGACACCATATTTAGTTGCTCAGGCGTAGGCGCCTTTAAGAAAAAAGATCCACCAAAAAGGGGGGAAACACTGGGTCCCAGCCCGGGATAACCACGGAAAACATCTTTTGTAATCACAAGACGGGAATCCATTTGATTGTGACACGCTGACAGCTAATCTGTCACAGATTGTTCAAACAAACCAGGCAGCGGGATTAAATGGCGGGACTAGGGGCCACACGGGCCCCGTCGGCAGCGTGCTGTTTATGTGTAAACAGTGTGCTCGGATTTATGGCCGCGCAAATATTTTTATATTGCGCTCTGGGTTCTCGTGGTTGTTGTTGTCATGTGCCCCATCACCCAGCGTGATGTTAGGTGTGTGTGTGTGTGTGTGTGTGTGTGTGTGCGCGCGCGCGTGCGTGTGTGTCTCAGTGTCTGAGGCTGTGCTATGCGCAATTGTAAGACACAGACTCGCTAGCGAATTAACCCCCCCCCCTTCCTCCCTGTCTATCTTCTCTTCTCACCTCCCCCCCAAACACACACACACACACACACACACACACGCACACGCACACTCACACTCTGATATTTAATTATTTTACTCTTGCCCTGCGGTATGAAGTCTTGATGGTAATACCAGAGATTAAGGTGTGTGTGTGAGTGTGTGTGTAAATGTGTGTGTGTCAACTGTCATTCTCCTTGTCTCTGCTTCCATCTTTCTGTCTGCGCTTCTCTCTTTCTTCATTCGCAATCGCACACTCACACACATACACGCACACGCATACACACACACACACACACACACACACACACACACACACACACACACACACATACACACACGTCTCACAGAGGGCCTGCAGCCGTTTTGCTGTGTGAGGCTCAGTGTTTCTCTTGTCCCTGGCAGTTTATAACGTTCTCAATGTGTTGTGGGTACGCGCACGTGTGTGTGTGTGTGTGTGTGTGTGTGTGGGTGTATGTGTGGGTGTGTGTGTATGTGTGACTGTCTGCCTGGTTGCCTGTCTGAACATTTATGTGTGTATGTGTGTGTGTCTGTGTGTGTCTGTGTGCTTACTTGCCTATCAATATGTGTGTGTGCATGAGTGTGTGTGTGTGTGTGTTGCAACACGGCGGCCCTTTTGAGGCCTGCCGAGCTCATAAAGCGACTAATTCCTGTCCTAATCCCGCTGAAGCAACGCAGACAAGAGCAGAGCAAAGAGCTCCTCTTCATGTGCCCTGCCCACAGCTGTCTGGGGCCACGTCTGTACACCTCCCTCCCTACACAGCGATCTGCTCTCCCTTATTCAACACAAACCCTTAGAACTTAAGCCCCCTAAGATAAACTCACCTGCAGGGGGAGGCATAGTGCCCAAGAGCCGTACACCAAACTACCACAAACCATCCGAAAAGGCCACCCCCACCACCACCACAACCAACACCACCACCACTACTTAATTGATCCTGAGGGAAATCGTTAGTGTATTGTTGCAGGGTTTCCCATTGACGCTACATGCTAACGTTTAGTGCGGCTGTTCGGTTTGAGGGGAGAGGGTTCTCAATCGCCTTCCTAAACCTTTCTTGAACTGGAATCAAACATGAACTGAAATCTGTGTGGAAGGACACGTTGTGACTGTGTGTGTGTGTGTGTGTGTGTGTGTGTGTGTGCGCGTGTGTGTGTGTGTGTGTTTTCTTTGTGTGTGCTGGTCAGCTGTTTGATACCGGGCCCCGTATCGGTGAATCAGCGGCGGTGGAGGCTTGCGAGGAGAAGCGTGGTCAAGGCCAGCACAACACACACACACACACACACACAAGCACACACACGCTCGCACACATACACAAACCCGACTCCGCCCAAGCGTGGGGCTCGGCGCTCCTAAACAAGTGGCTGTTGTGTACGGCAACATGCTGATACAGAGATAATAACTCATTACCTGGCATGTGAACGACAAAGACGTGTTAGCGGAAGAGGAGGGAGAACATCGTTGTATAATGTGGTGTGTGTGTGTGTGTGTGTGTGTGTGTCTGTGTCTGTGTGTGTGTCTGTGTCTGTGTGTCGGTTTAGTCTGCTGATTTCCAGACATGGCCTCCCCCCTTTAGGAGGCTCTGACATACGACTGGGAAGGAGGACTCGCCAAAACTTCGCCCACGCCGCTGTCTTAGAGCCTTACACAAACACACACACACACAAACACACACATGTAAACACACACACACACACACACTCCCTGCTGGGTCTGTCTGAGAGAGATTTGACTGCCAAGTTAGCAGGCAGCTGTAACATTCCAGGGGCTGCTGTAGTAGCTGGTGGCCCCCCCCCGCACCCCATAGCCCCTCCTCCAAGCACCTCCCAGGCCGCCTCTTCCCCTCTGTCTGCCCTCCACCCTGCATGGCTGGTGGTGGCGACCTGACCAGGCTACCTGGGCCAAAAACTCATCCACCTCTACACCTACGCAGGGCGGTGGGGGTGGTAGAGAGTGGCCAGTGGGGGGGAGGGGGGGTCTAGCGTCAGTGAAACAACACTGACCTGTCTGTGGCTGCAGAGGCCACCATTGGGGATAGTATGTGGGATGTTTGATGCTGTGTGTGGCGTGTGCATGGTATAGGTATCATGTGAACTTACCTGTTAACTTTCCTGTTTCTGAAGCAATGGGCTTAATACAATGACTACGAAAAGGTGATTTTGTCATAGTGCTATTACCAGGTGATAATGCTATAGTACTATTACCAGGTGATTATGTTACAGTGCGACCAACAGGTGATTTTGTTATAGTACGACCAACAGGTGATTTTTTTTCATAGTAATACTACCAGGTCATTTTTGTTCAAAAGGCTAGTGGTTGACTGTTACCATGGTGATCTCACGTATATGGTAATAATCTTGCATGGTAATTACTGTATCACAGGTGGACTGGGTCCGCTTACACTCAGGTTGTTTGTGTGTGTGTGTGTGTGAGAGAGAGAGAGAGAGAGAGCGAGCAAGCGAGCGAGAGAGAGAGAATGTGTGTGTGTGTGTGTGTGTGTGTGTGTGTGTCTGCGAGCGTGTGTATCCAAAAATGAGACAGAGCGTGTGTGTGTGTGTGTGTGTGTTTGCTGCTCACCTTGTGGGGTGCCCAGGTGGCTCTGGTGAACGGGGCGGGGATTGTTCGGGGCCATCCTCATGGACCGCTGGTAGCGCTCGATCTCCGACAGCCTTTCGGAGAACTGCATCTTCTGGGGATCCTCCATTTTCACCCGATGCCCTAGGAAACAGACAGGAAAAGGAAATACAAATAAGGTCAAGGACAATGTAACCAGGAACACTGCAGTTATAATCCCCATGTATCGCAATGTTTGTACACCAAATACTTAAATAGCAATAATAATGATAATCATGTGGGGAAATATTTCCAGCTGCTCCTCTCAATTGCTTAATGACACTTAATGTGTACAAGTCTTAATGTGTACAAGTCTAAGTGACATCTCTGCTGTGGGAGAAGGGGGCGAAAAGCTAATCCTGTTTATCTTCCATGTTTAGACTGACATTAAAAGGGAGATTCTGCCCTGAGTGGTGGAAGAAAAGATATTGTTTTCATAAAGTCTCTCACTTGTTTTTAGTTTTCCACATTCACAAAATATTGTTAGTCTTTTTGCAGACCTTGGAGTGCCGGGCTAAACACTGATGATTACTCAATCTGCACCTGTTCCCTGTTCAACCACAGATAACAAGAGCTTTAACAGTCGAAAATATTCACCCTCAAGACTGCTGCTGTCTACGCCACTACAGAACAAAGCACATCCTAACAACTAATGCATCCGTATTTAGGGGACAAAACGTTGTACATTACATGGCTGTCACTCCAAGCCTGATGATCCTCAGGATCCTTAGACACTGAACTAAATGTCTTCAATCTATCCACACACACACACACACACAAAACCACATATACACACACACACACTGTGTGCATGTGTGTGTGTGTATCATTCTAAAGTCCCATTTGGGATACATGTATAGTGGAGTATGCATACACACGTACACACACACACACACACACACACACACAATCATACGCAGACATGTATAAACACACTTACCAATACACACACACACACACACACACACGATTACACACACACAGGACAAAACATGCAAACACACCTTAAAAGTCAGAGAGTCCGGATGAGGGCTACTCCTCTAATGGGGAGGACGGGCAACCTAATGTAAGTATGAACGCACCAAAACCCTGTGTGTGAAACCAACATGTATACATTCTGTGGTTTTCCTCCCTGGCATCTCCACAGAGTAGCCTAATGTGAAGTAATGGCTGGATTTGAATATTTTATCACTATATAAAGGGGGCAAGGCAGACGGGCCGATATGGATTTTGCCCGTCCTAGCTCTCTCTCCACTGACCCATGGGCAATATATCTGCGCTCTCCCTGGATGACCCATGGGTAATGTTTCCTCTCGCTTACCGCTCCGTCCATTTGGTTGGTGCCCACCCCCCCCCTCCCCTCTCTCTTTAGGAACAATATAGAAATATCTATCTTCTACGCCACCACACACACACACACACACACACACACACACACACACACACACACACACACACACACAGATGTACAGATAAATACATGCACAAACTCTCAGGACACAAACACACACACTTTGACCTTCTCCTCCTCCTCCTCCACATGCATGCATGTGCATGGGGAGGTACGTGAAGGCATGCATCGATATAGAGGAGCAATGAGGACACAGCCACTACAATCATGGCTCACACCCACATATGCCTTAAATCTCTGTTCAAAGGCTACATTGTGTGAGCGTGTGTGTGTTTGTGCATCAGTGTGTGACTGACCAACAACGGCACAGAGTGAATCTCTTATTGGTAACTTTTCTTCTTTCTCAGTTTTCCAATGAGGAGGGTGTGATACATGAATGGAAACTAAGTGGCAGTGTATAAGTGTGTGATCCCACCTATCTAAACCACCCACTGCTCTTGCCCTTCTGCTATTAGTCAGAAATGCTCTCTCACACACTCACACACACACACACACACACGCACACACAAATATGCACACACACAGTCCCTCACTCACACACACATACACTCATACACACACACATACAAATACGCACAAACACACACACACACAGTCCCTCACTCATACACACACAAATATGCACACACACACACACACACACAGTCCCTCACTCATACACACACACACACACACACATACACACACGCGCGCACTACACACACACAGGCGCTCCCTCACTCACAAACACACACAGACACACTCTCACAGCAGCCAGGCGAGGCTCCATCGCCCACACAGACAGGGTGGCTACTGTCTGTTCTTGGCCCGCCAGGGAAAGCGCTCCTCCAAATTTAGCCGCTATATGTGTCCTTGTGTAGTTATTAGGAGATTTACACCACGTCAAACGGCTGAGGTCAGGGGAAATGATACATCCAGCCACTCTTTGGTTGGAAAAACAGGCAGACGCCGAGGGGGGAAAAACAGTAATAATTGGTCAGCGTTCTTGCGGCCAACGGTGGTCTGAGATGAATTGGCCAGCTCTTACAGGGATGAAAGCGATCATCAGCTGTCCACAAACAAACACACACATACACACACACACGCACACACACACACACACTGCTGACTGCCTCCAGTAGGGGGGTTTAGAGAGTCATGAAAAGGTGACATAGAGGCCAGCCAGGGCTTCATTAGCAGGAGGCCTGGAGCCCATTAACCCCCGGGGCCCCACAGTTTACTGTTAATCAACCACTAATCAACCGGGGGGCCCCCTTTCACAACTTTTCTTCCTCCCCTCGCCGTCTCTCCATCAAGATTACATTTGGGTCTTTATCTCTATCGTATGTTACTCTCTCCCTGTCCTCGCTCGGATGTCTCTCCCTAAACCCTCTCACCAAAACCTTTGTTATTTTAATATACAAAGAAAACTAGGAAGCATTTATCAAGTTGGTGTCTAAAATGCTGCGTTGTAAGCTATTACTACTTCTTATATTCCTTCCCTTAGATGTTTTCTTAATTTTTAAATGTTGATGTGCTTTGAGTTAATATAGTGAGAAACAGACAGAGAGAGAGAGAGAGAGAGAGAGAGAGAGAGAGAGAGAGAGACAGAGAGGGGGGGGGGAGAGCAGTAGTGAGATTCAAGGTTTGTATTACCACACAAACTCTACTCAGCTGACCTGCGGCTTGTCTGGACGGACCGCCAGACCTGCACCGCGCAGGGCTTTGAGAAGGGTGGGGGTGGGGGGCCAGGAGTGTGTGGGTGGGTGGGCGTATGGATGGGGGGGGGGCAATCCGAGGGGCCAGTCCGGTTTTAGAGGGGGGCTACTGGGGCGGGGGGGATGAATATTTAATGTGTCAGGGTGCACTTAGGAGAGAAGGCCCTGTTTTTCCTCCCTATGATATCATAACCGCAAGATAGAGCTGGGAGATGACGGGGGCGCGGTGGGGGGAGGGCGGTGTGTGTGTGTGTGTTTGAGTGTGTGTGTGTGTGTGTGGGGGGGGGGGGGGGGGGGTGTGTTCAGTACACACATGAGGCCTAAACAGCAGCGCTCGATATGCACCAAAATGGAGGCTTGAGGCTGTAGATTTACAAGGCTCCACTCAGAGTGCCGGAAAGCATTACGGGGGAACAGGAAAACAAATGAAATGCTTGATATAAAATGTTTGGTATTAATGATGTATTGAAAGGCCTTTGCGATGTTTTGAAGGAATGGGCGTGTCCTCCTCTCCTTCTGCTTGTTTTTGTTGTTGCTGTTGTTGTTTGTGTTTTTGTTGTGTGTGTCTGTTTGTGTGTGTGTGTGAGTGGGCGGAGGTCTGTTTGTCTCTGTGTACGTGTGTGAATATCAGAAAAGCCTTCTCTCTTTTGGATTTTATATCCCAAGAAATTAAATATGCCAAGACCCCGACCATCCCAGACTCAAAGTCAGATCCCAGACCCTTGACCCTAGAGGCCTAAGTGTGTCTGGCTGAGCCGTCCCTCCACAAAGGCCCGTATCAGCTCCACACAGACATGGTGTTTGCTCAGCGTGACAACCAGATCTTAAAACATACGAGGGCCACAAACAAATGATCCCCTGATACACTTGACTTCTTTTACCCTTTTCACTGTTCCTCCATGAGTTTGAACTCTCACTCTATCACTCTCTCTCTCTCTCTCTCTCTCTCTCTCTCTCTCTCTCTCTCCCCTCTCCCTCACGCTCAATCTGTCTCTGCAGTCAAAGAGTGAAGCATATGTTCCTATCCAACGGGGCAGACATATTAAAATTAAACACACGCTCTCTTTAGTAAAGGGCCCGGCTGCTTTTTTCAGGGGCAAAGTGAAACTCTATCTACGCAGCAAAGGGCAATACGTGCTTTGGCTCGGGCCCAAGTCTGCACTGAATATATTTGAAGTGTAAATATTTGTATTAGACGTATAAATGGAGTCGATAGGCCCCTGATAACAAACTAGAATTGATTTGCAGCGCCTGCTCAGAACTGAACTGCAACGACGGGTTCACTGAGACCTGTGAGTGCCACCGTGTGCGAGCGCACACAAAAATGTGGAGAACGTGTCACACACTTTCGCAAATGTTCTTGTCAATGCTATCAAAGATGGATGTTCTTTCTGCTGACGTCAGCTAAAAGTACAAATCCTTATTTTTTTGGACAAACAATGTCCCTCCCTATGAGTTTGTTTTGTTGGACAACGTTCAGCACAAACACGTGTGACATGCGAACGTTGGCGCTACGACGCGCCAAGGCGTCAAGGAACAAGGAAGAGATTTTTTTTTAAGTTTCAGGCAGACTTGTGTGGCCGCTGCCAGGAAACAAGCGCTCTGTCGCTCTGTGTCTTGGTGAAAAACGTGTTGGAAGGTCACCGCTTATGTGAACAACATCGGAGACCCTTTCACTCTTTAGGTTCTTTTTCCAAAGTTGTAACTGGCTCCCAACGACTGCCCCCCTCCCCCCTCCTTCCCCCCCCCCCCCCCCCCCCCCCCCCCCCCCCCCCCCCCCCCCCACTCCGAGGCGTGACGTGGGATGACAGTTGAGGATGTGTTGCAGCAAGGGGCCCCTTCCCCTAACTTCCGCTTCTCTTTTCAACGGAACCTCGGAGCCACGTTTCAACATCTGTTGAGCAAAGTGGCTGTGCACCTGTCTTCCTCTTCCTGCGCTCCGCACTTGGATCGGCACGCCCCCCCCCACCCCCACACACACACACACACACATACACATACACATACACATACACACATACACACATACACATACACACACACACAACAGCTCGCAACCCCCCCCCCCCCACCCCCACACACACACACACACACACACACATACACATACACATACACACATACACACACATACACACATACACACACACACAACAGCTCGCAACCCCCCCCCCCCCACCCCCACACACACACACACACATACACATACACACATACACACACACACAACAGCTCGCAACCCCCCCCCCCCCCCCCCCCCCTCCCACACACACACACACACACACCTACTTTGGGTTGCTTTCCTTTTGAGTTACCCCGTCCCCGCCTTTCTACACATCAATTTGAGCTTGCTGTATGCATGGCTCATTGAAGTCACTGAACGCACAAATGCAAATGTTGTGTATTTGCAATTCACTTTCAAAACAATGCCATTTAAAACATTGTTCCTGAGAGGTGCCTCGTGAGCCTTTGGTTGAAGGCTCAGTTTCAGTGCCAGCTACCTCTCTAGATAGCTGGCACTATCTAGAGAGCTCTAGAGACAGGCACAAGTCTCTCTCTATTAGTCTCCCTCAGTGTTGCTCTCCCTGCTCTCTCTAGAGACAAAGGCTGTGTGGCAGTCCCCTTAGAAGGCCTGAGAACCAACAGCTCACAACGGAAGTCAGTATGCGTGAGTAAGCGAAGATGCAGCCTTCCTCCCCTGATAAGAGTTTTGTGTGTGTGTCTGTGTGTGTATGACAGTGTGTGTATATAATGTGTGTCTGTGTGTGTCTGTGTGTGTCTGTGTGTGTGTGTGTGTATGACTGTGTGTGTGTGTGTGTATGTATGACAGTGGGTGTGTATATAATGTGTGTCTGGGTGGGTGTGTATGAGAATGTGTTTTTGTGTGTGTGTTTGTGAGTGTGTGGGAGAGTGTGATAGAGACAGAGCAAAAGAAAAGTCTGGTGTGTTAGTTTGAGTCTCTAATATGTTTGCGCCTGTATGTGTTTTTATTGCTAGTTTCTGAACTGTGCAATGTTCCCATGTGTGTGTGTACACGGGCATTTGTGTGCGCGTATCTCTTCTGTGTGTGTATAATAGGGGCGATGCCACACAGAGTCAACCCTGGAGGTAGGCAGGTTAAGGCAGGTTGCAGCAGGCTGCAGGGGTGCACATGTAGGGCCCAATTCACCCGGCTTCCAAAACAATACAGTAAAGCCCCCAGCTCGTCCAAGAGCAATCATCCTCTCTTTGTCCGCCTCGGCTCTCCAGAGAGAGCACCTCTGTAACTGTTCTCTCTAGTGTTGTGGGGACGGAGGCCGTTTGGGGGAGGTATGGGTGAGGCTGCTTTTGAGATCTTGTTGGCTGCCTGCCTGCTAAGTGTATTACCCAATAACTGCTTCTGCCACCACCACTATCACTGCTGTGTCTACTGCTGCCGCAACCGCTGCTGTTTCTACTGCTTTTATTGCTGCTGCCACTACCACTATCACTACTGTTGCTGTTTCTGCTGCTTCTACTGCTGCCGACACTTCCACTATCACTGCTGTGTCTGCTGCGTTTGCTGCTAGTGCTGCTGCATGGGCCTTGTGGAGCACAGAGGGACTATTTGGCTCCTGCAAGGAAAGCGTACGAAAGAATTAAGCTTGCCTGAGGTTGCCTTTTTAATTTTTTTTTACATCTTAAGGTGAAAGGATATGTTTGTGTGGGGTGCGTGTGTGTGCGTGTGTGTGTATGTGTGTCACGCAGCTCTATGGGACATGGTGTATGTGTGTGTGTAGGGGTAGATGGGTGGGGGGGGGGGGGGGGGCGGATGGTGTTGGAGGGGTGATGGGGGGGAGGAGGGGGGGGGGGGGGGCTCACAGGTTGGTGGGAAAGGAAAGCAAGCCGCTGCTGTCACATGTGTCAAACCCCATCGCCGAGCAGATGTGTCAAACGGCTGTGCATTCACACCTAGGTGTGTGGCAGTCTGTGCACAACATTCACGGAAAAAGAGTCATGGCACAGCGTATACTTACTGACACTACCAAATACACACGCGCATGCACGCAACACACCGTTTCACAGACTGTGTATTGTCAAAAGGTGAGAGGGCAAAGAGACAGAGAGAGAGAGAATGACAGACAGGAAGCACGTTCTATGCAAGTGTAAAGTGTTGGACTATGTTTCAATGCGTCGACAAACATTTCTTTTCTCACTAACCTACATGGGGAATATAATCGATGGAAGATGCTATAGGAAAAGACTCTCTGGACCAAGAGCCACTAAGCTTTATGACCACTCCCCTGGTCCAGAACAGAGGGAGAGAGAGAGAGAGAGAGAGAGAGAGAGAGAGAGAGAGAGAGAGAGAGAGAGAGAGAGAGAGAGAGAGAGAGAGAGAGAGAGAGAGAGAGAGAGAGAGAGAGAGAGACTGGATACAGACATTATTTGCTGACACTGTTCCTGCCCATTAGGCGCCAGGAAAATAAACAGCCAGACCGCAGATTGGTACATGACTCCTATAGCAACCAGCAGGTGCCCCCCTTCCCACACACACACACTCATACAAACACACACTGCCCAGGCACCCCCAGTTCCCCATTCCCAAGAAAAAGCCTGAAAACCATTTATTGTCATTGCAGCGTGGGCAAAAATACACACACTCTCACAGTTTGACATTGGATTTATTTTTCTTTTCTCAATGTAGATCAGAAGTTTGATTGAATTACTTGTAAAAGGTTGTAATGGCTCCCTCCTGTATGGGACAGTGTCAATAAGGAAGAGTGCGTACACACAGAGTGGGCATTCTACTTCCCCTGGTCGGTAGGTAAACAGGAAAGAGGCTTGGCCTGGGAGCCCAGAGGGGAGAGGGCGAGCCTGTGGATGGAGGAGGCAGGGGCGCGGGTCCCGGCCCAGAAGCTGGCCAAAACGTCTCGATATTTCGGAGGGGAAAAAACAAAAACCGCAATAATCGTCCCATTTGATGCCTCGCTTGCATCATCGGAACGCATTAGATGTGCCGTCTGGAGCCTCTGTAAATAATTTCATAACTCCTTAAGGGTCTTAAGAGTACGGCCATATGACGTCATAGGACTGGGGTAGAGACAAAGAAGGACAATTGGCCCGGGGCGTTGGAGTCTGTCTCTGTGCCCAGACAGGAACAGACATGAGCCCTCAGCTGGTCTGAGCAGTTAAAATAGGGGAGCATCACAAAGCACTTCACAATGACCTTTCTTTCTGCTCTCCCTGTGTGAAGATACAAACAAGAACTCTGAAGCTGAAAGTTTGCACACATTGCAAACACCGGGCCATGGATGAGAGGGAAGCTAAAAGTAACAAACAACAACAACAACAACAACTAAAATGGCCTGTTAAAGGCTAATGTACTGTATATTTAGTTTTTTACTGTGCCTCTGTCTTGTTGAGGTATTCTTGCTAATTAGCCTCTGCTTTTACTGGAACTCTTATGTGGGATTAGCAAAAGCTTTGTGTGTGTCTGTGTGTGTGTGTGTGTGTGTGTGTGCATGTCTGTGTGTTTGTGTGTGTGTGCTTGTGTGTGTGTGTGTGTGTGTGTGTGAGTCTATGGATGTGTGTGTGTGTGTGTGTGTGTTTGTGTGCATACGTGTGTGTGTGCATACGTGTGTGTGTGTGTGTGTGTGTGTCTGTGCGTGTGTGCGTGTGTTCGTGTGTGTATGCATGTGTCTGTGTGTGTCTGTGTGATTGTGCGTGTGCGTGTGTGTCTGTGCAGACTATCCTCACACATTGAATGTAGGAATGCCGGTGTAGAACATGGGTTGCGCTGCATGTGGATACATCCTGCATCAGAAACCCACCAGTGCTCACATCAAACAACCAGAGTTCAACCCCCTCTCTCCAGACCTATTCAACATACACAGACGATGGCATGGCATTCCACAAGATTATCACTGGGCCAATATTTGCTCATTCCTAATCGCGGCCAGTGAGGGTGACGAGACCAGACTGAACCCTGCGGAAGGGCACTGTTGACCCAGCTCCATCGCCGGGGTCAGGGCTGTTACACACAGCCCAGAGTGGCACTCCTCCATCAGGTGAAACCATTACATCGCTCCAGCCCCTCTGTCTCTCTCTCCATCACTTCCTATTACTCGCTCTATCTGTAATAGAATGTGTGTGTGTGTGTGTGTGTGTGTGTGCGTGACCCCTCTGCCAATGGAGCTGTGAAAGGGCATCATTGTTGACTATACTAGATTAAGATCATGAGTTTTATTTTGGTCAAGGCATTTTTTCTTTGAAATCACGCCTCTCTATTGAAATCACGCCACACTATTGAGGTGAGTGGGAACATGTGTGTGTGTGTGTGTGTGTGTATGTTTGTGCATGCGTGTGCGTGTGTGCGTGTGTGTGTGTGTGTGTGTGTGTGTGTGTGTGTGTGTGTGTGTGTGTGTGTGTGTGTGTGTGGCACTATGTCTCCAGGTTATACATCTGGGAGTCAGGAGTCATTAGCAGTCAGGAAAGTACCCAGCATCAGACATCAGCCACTGTTTTCTCTCTGTATTTGTTACCCCTGGCACTGATACACCTGTAGGGCCTTTATTTAACAAACCCACCCATCTCCATTTTCATACATCAAAGTTGCCTTTGAGAGAGCGATTCGCACCGAGGGCTCAACCTTTCATGTGATTTGTGATGGTGGGCGTGGCCAACTCAAAGGGACGGCCACACCTGGCAGGTGCATAGGCAACAAACACGAGCACACACCTGCATGCACGCACGTGCACACGCCTGTGCACGTGCACAGGCGCCCAATATGCATACACAACACATTTGTTTACTTTGCAGAGAGACTGCAATATCCCAAGAAAAATTACACAGCAAATGTCATTGTTTGCCTATTTGCATACCTTGTACAGTCTGCGTGCCAAATGCAAATACAATCACCCTCCTCCATCCCCCCCCCCCCCCCCCACACACACACACACACCACCACCACCCTCGTCTCCTCCACCCTCCTCCTCTCCCGTTCCCATCCCAGGGAGGCAACACTCAGCACCCGGCCATTCTCCTCATGGAGCTGTTTGAGCACACCCAGCCGAGTAAATACAGCCAACAAAACACTGCACACTGTGTGTGTTCGCTCCGCGACCGGCACACTTTGTCTGGCAAAATGTGTGTGCTGTGCAAGTCTGTAGGTGTATGTGTGTGTGTCTGTGTCTGTGTGTGTGTCTGTGTCTTTGTCTTTGTATATGTGTCTCTGAGGGCATCTTTTTCAGAATATTTCATATTTTTCAGTTTGTAGAAGTGTATCTAAAAGTTGATTATTGCATTGCATCCTTTTATCAGTCTCTCTGTGTCTCTTCCCCTTTGTCTGACTTCTGTCCCCCGCATTCACGCCTGTGAACCGGCCAGAGGCCCGGTGACCTCACCCTCTCTCCCAGGAACTGATTCAGCCTGGGAGTGATGTAAACACAGAGAATAAGAGCGAGAAATAGAGACAGAGAGACAAAAATACCAACAGCCCCGCCCCTGAAGTTAGGTGGCTGGCTGATGTCATTATACCAGAGCTAGAGAAAGAGAGAAGAATGCCTAAATAAGACCCAGGATTAATTGATGCGAGGTGGGCGGAGTCCAGGATTGAGTGGGAGTGCAGGGGGGTGGGGTGGGGGGCTCTCAGCGCTTGAGTCATCTGCCGTCCGTTTAACTGCCTCTCCCTGACTCTAGCGCATGCACACACACACACATACACTCACACACATGCACGAGCATGCATGCACACACACATGCATGCCCACACATATAGTCAAAGCATCACTTCTCAGAAAGCAGAGAAAAAAGCCAAAAGACAGAAACAGTGATAAAATCCCCTCCCACTTCGGCAGAGCTGAGATGACAGCGTGAGATAAACAGCTTCTATGGAGGAAGTTGCGATGACGGTGAGATGATGGATGTGTGATGAGGAAATCAGAAGAGCGCCGGGGTGGCGGAGGAGGGGGGGGGGGGGGGGGGGGGGAGAAAGAACTGAGCTGAACGTCACCCCATTTTGTCTCATGAAGGGATCAGAACGTTGCTCTGTGTGCATGCATGCATGCATGCGTATGTGTGTGTGTGTGTGTGTGTGTGTGTATGTGTGTTTGTACTGCCTCTGTGTTCAAAAGCACCCTTTTGCATGGTAGCCTCCTTGTACTTTAGTAGTAGTAGTAGCAGTGCTAGCAGCAGCCTGTACTGTACGCAGCAGTCACGCTGGCTATTCAAGAGCTAAAGTGCCGCGGGCGGGCCAGGGCTCCAGTCCTGTCCATCAGGTTCTCCCGTCTGGATCAGTAAACATTAATAACCCCCGCCCCCCCCCCCCCCCCCCCCCCTCCCGTCCCCACCCACCCCACCCTTGCCTCAATCCCCCCTCTTAATGCCAGCCTTCTCTCTCTCTCTCTCTCTCTCTCTCTCTCTCTCTGTCTCTATCTCTCTCTGCCACAGTTCTGCTTGCCAGTCATGCAAATGCAGGCTTTGTACAAACAGCTAGTGGAGCCCGGAGCAAGCTAGCTCAGTAGCCTGCCAGGTTGCTAACAGGTGTATGTGGGCTGTGATGGCTCCACTTGCATGTCTGAGATTTTGAACCGCTGTGAGCAGTGTACAATACGCGTGTCTTCTATATTGTGTTGGCTAAAAATGTTGCCCATGTACACCCTGATCTATGCGTTCAAGTTCCAGCTCTTGGCTCGTTCTGGAAGAGTAACAATGCTTTAAAGTGAAGTTGCTATCAGGGTCTGAGTAGTGACATGGTTGTATATAGCAAAATAGCATTTTCTCCTTTTGGAGCTGGAATTGGAAGAAATAATAAACGAAAAAGGCAAGCTAATAAGCACAAAGGATACAGTATAATCTCCGTGCCAATCTGTCACACGTACACACTGAGAGCGAAACCCCTTTGGGTGGATCTAAAAGCGCAAGATTAAATGTCAAAGTCGACGTTGATATATTCAGTTGTGACGTTTCCCCACTGTTCCATGAATTCTCCCCGGGCGGTCCTGTAACTGGCTTTAATGGAGCCCTTTAAATTCCTCCTGCCCTATATTAAACAGTGTCACTCACTGGCTCAGCAGAGGGGGTGTAAAAGTAGCACGGCCCCTCTGACGCCAGGTCGAGCAGTGTGACGCGCTGACTGATCCAGACAGGAGACATCTTTGGCTCCGACGTTTGTTTTTGTTCTTTCTCTCTCTCTCTCTCTCTCTCTCTCTCTCTCTCTCTCTCTCTCTCTCTCTCTCTCTCTCTCTTTGTTCGTATATTGGGCTGCGCACGCAAAAGCAAAAGAAAGACACACACACGCTTAATGCTAGCTAGCGCTACCCTGTGGCGCCCGACTTAACGTTTGTAATTCATCCACAGCCAGTGCCACCTCGAATGGTCTCCGCCCATCTCTCTCTCACTGTATTCCACATACCCTGCAATGCCCCCGCTCCCCTCACCTTTTACGCACACACACACACACACACACACACACACACACACACACACACACGCACACACCAACACACACATATAGATACTGCATATGCCCAACACATGGCCCTTCGGACGATGAGCTGTTTTGACTGGGGCTAAATCCGCCCCACGTCCCAAATAGGCCGCGCCGCAGACATGAGCGCAAGGCAAAGCTATCTGCAGTCCTGTGGAACCATTATAAACACGATAGATAGCCGCAGGAATGATCATGAAATCCTACCCAACCTCGTCTATCCATGGCTCAAGTACAAGAAAAGACTCTTCTTTTTTTTTACGCACGCAAATGCGTGGCAGGGAGGCACACACGGACATACACCCACACACGCACACACACACACATGTGCGACACACACACACACATACACATACATACACACACACATAGAGTCCAGCAGCCCTCGGCGAGCGTTTCATTGGAGTAACCCTACTCTCTCTCTCTCTCTCTCTCTCTCTCTCTCTCTCTCTCTCTCTCTCTCTCTCTCTCTCTCTCTCTCTCTCTCTCTCTATGTGTGCACCAGCAGCATTAAAACACATTAGTATGCAGCTGCGGCTAAGCGGCGGTACTAACAGCCTGCGATATACCGGGGCCTCTCGGTGCAGGGTTAACAGTGGCCAGGGCCTGGCCCCCCGCGCTAAGTCAACCAGCCACTTATGTGGTCGGTCAGGTATCCAGAGGGAGGGAGGAGGAGGTCAGCGAGCGGGGCCGTCTGTGGCTTTGAAAGGAGCGCCGCGTGGCTCACCTCAGCCGTCTCAAAAGGACCAATAGGAGCGCCACGCTCACTGTTCACTCACCTGGGGACTGGACGTCCTACCTGTGCCTCAGCCGGCATGCATGTAGAGATACACACACACACACACACACACACACACATATACACATGTGTGCACGCTGGAACATAAACACAGACAGATGGGTTTGTTGTTGATCCCACCAAGCTCTTGCCATGGGAGCACACAAATACACAAACACTCACACACCCAAACACATGCACCCGTGTGTGCGCACACAAATACACGCACACTCACACACACACACAGACACACAGGTCCAGTGCTATATTTGTATAAATTTGACATCATCTGTTTTTTTTAGGTTGGGTGTCAGGTGGGGGAAAGTGGTGGGGGCTGGTTTACATGATGACGTCAAATGTTTTTAACAATACTAGCAGTGTCAGATATAGACCATGGAACAGTGGCATTATTGTATTCAATCATCATTCAAATCAACGCATGTGTACCTTGTCTGTATTTGTATGCCTGTTTGTATTGTGTGTAGGCCTAGTGTGAATTGTGTGTAGTGTGAACTTACTGCGTGGTTCCCTGGGTCCGTCCACGGTGACTTTGATGGCGCGGTGGTAAGTGGCCACTTGGGGAGGGCCCGTGAAAACGGTTATGGTCAGGGTGAAACTCTTTCCTGAATAAAACGCAAAACAACGAGAGCTTTAGACAGACGGATGTGTTTAGAAAAAAAACACAAATGAATACATGGTTTAACAATACGTGCTTGTGCGACTGAAATTACGCAAACGTTGAATTACTATTGAAAAAAAAAACGATATCCAGATTGTCGAAAAAGAAATCACAGACAACCAATTTATCAACCACGCGTTTAACGAGTCTCCCCACCGCGCAGCGCATCTCGTCTGCTATTGGTCTGCGGCTATGAAGCGGCGCTTTCATATAAAAGGCATCTCTTGTTAAAAAAAATAAACGGTGGGAGAAAAAAATTACCCACCATGGGTAGGGGGTAATTGACGGGTTAAATGAAAGGACACTTTTAATTCGAAGACGCGAATATATACCATTAGTTAGACAGCTATTTAAAGTTTCACATTTGAGGTTGAATAAGGGAGTCTACGGGCAATATGCCGCGGGATAATAATACTACGGGAAAAGGATTAAAGGTTGGAGGAATTTTGGAAATGTCACTCCTACTTGTATAGGGCCGTGCGAACAGGCACACCTTTAAATTTTCGAAATGTGGAGCTGACAGTTTGCCTGGGTGAGCTGTTTATTTAGCCAGCACCTCAAAATGTAATGGCCTCTTGTGCAAAAAGCGCCGATTGCTCTCTACGGTTACTGACCTTAATGAGACAGAAATAGCCTTCATTTACAGCCTGAACCACGGCCGCAATGTTTTATATTTTTCCACTCAATTAAAACACAATAGCTCACTTAGAGCAATTCCCGCGAGAAATAAAAATGATCGAACTTTGAAACATCTCAAACAAACTTGAATAGTGTGCTTTTAGGCCTATCCTATATATTTTCTTTATTTTATGTAAGAAAATAAAAGTCAGTCCTCCCCAATCAGTGCCATGAAGGACCATATAAGTTGCTTCAATTCAAACACAGGCTTCTTTAGATAGTGAAGATGCTCTGAGTGTCTCACCTCGTCCGCTCCTGCCCACAAAGCGCAGGTCGTTGAAGCGCGCCACCTGGTTCTTCATGACTGCAGAGGCGTTGCGCAGCTCCGCGGAGTAGTTCTCGTCGTTCCCGGCCATGACTGTGACAAGCATGCCATCGGGAACGTCTCCCAAAGCAACAACCTGCAATAGACATGAGGATCATGGGTCACACTGGGTCACTAACAAGCTCTCTCACTCACTCACACACAAACACACACACACACACACACACACACACACACACACACACACACACACACACACACACACACACACACACACACACACACACACTGGTGCCGCTAGATACAGTTATGATCTACAAAAAAGATGAAACACTTTTTGTCTGCAAACATTTTAAATCTATATTTTGATGAGCATGATAAATCATGTGTCTTCTAACGTAAACTTACCACATTTAAATCATACAAATAGATTATGTAGCCTATGTGAATGTAGTCTAATATTCATTGTTTAACACGTCTATGTAGACTAAATCCATCTGATTGTATTAGTTTGTATTAAAACTGCAGTGTTTGCGGTCATCCAAAAACCGCAAAACATTGAAATCGTATCAATTAAATGATGCGAATATTTTTCAACACAATGCCACATTTTTTTGGAATCGATTAATTTTCGCATTCATAATTCCCCAGACTGTCTTGCAAAGACAGGAATTAATATACAAATAGAGTAATGTAGCCAACATCTAAGCGTGATTAGTGTATAATAACGTGTTTTAAAGTAAATAAGCATACAATAATGTTAAACATTTCAGTCTGAGTCATGGATAAAAAAAGGAAGGCATAATAATAAATAAACATAGGCCTATTGGCATATTTACACGGCCTTCCCATTTTTAAACACTCCAACTTTACCACATTGATAGTGAGAACATTTTAAACGACCGTATTATTAATGCATGCTTTATCTTACCTTGAAAGCCACCGGCAGCGTCTTGTTGCATCTCCAGTGTGAGGGCAGCACGGAGCAGAGGAAGTTAGGACTGTCCGTGCGAACCAGCTCGCCTGCGTGGTCCGCCAAGACGTCCGCTACATTCCGGGTGTCTGGTCGCGACCTAAGCGGCCCTGGGTTGGCCATGGTCCCGTTGCCGTCTCCGATCTTGCTGCAGGGGAAGGACGTGGAGGGCGGTGTAAACCGTCTGGTAGGCATATTGTCTACGGGAAGAATCATCACAACAACCTGGAGTCAAGTCCAAATGAAGACGTGTTGAGTCAGATGAGGCGCGGGACTCTGGTGTTAGAAACGCAGCTTTCTTTCCCGCTTTCAGTACTGACTGACGGCCTCAGTCAAGTCCAGTGGTGGAGCGCTGCGTGGACGGGGAGATGCGGGAGCGCACAGCCGTTGCTAGATGAGACCACACACACAAAAAAGTGTCTCTATCGAGTATTTTCTAAAATAAAAATAAAGCCTGGTGACTGTGGTCGACCATGTGAGACGTATCACCCCGAAAACATGGGTTGTTTTCTGTTTCACTAAATAGACCTGGAAACCAGGCACACTCCAAAGTCTCTCAAGAGGTTGTGGTGAATTGACCTATCGACACATTAATGCGCTTTACTTAAAAACACGATATTACAGTAGAGCACACTAGGAAATATGTTAACCCAATAACACGATCCCTAATTTCAAATGAGCGAGTTATACAAATGATTAATATCCGGAAGAAAATAACCGGCTAGTTGTTGCCAATGCTGCAAATCCCAGTAGGCTACTAGTTTATCAAGTCCACAGAATAAGTCGACGCGCGTCTCTCTGGCTTTGCACCGCAGTCCGCAGTTACAATGTCCTTTGCGTAAAGTCAGCAACTCTGTTTCTTAAAACCGACGATCGAAACCCGGATATCTAAGACAACAGATGATACAGAAGTGCACCACTGTCTGTTATTTTGTTCTTGTATGTTCTTTCAAAGTTCTACCAGGTTATCTTCAGAGGCAAACCACAAAAGATCCACAGAACTGCGTGTTCTGCCGACTTGCGCGGAAGAAAAAAATGGTCCTCTTTTGGAGTTGAATTTCCTTTAAAGTTATAGTTTGCGCATGTTACGCACTAGAACGAGCCGACAAGATGAAGTGTGAGCGCGAGTGAAGAGTGCAGTGATATTATTTACCCAAGTCATTTTAGTCTTTCGTGGTTGGGAGGAGTGTGGCGATGAACTCGACCAATCAGTCGGCTGGGTTGGGCTTTCATTAAACCAATCAAACTCTCGGAAAAAGCAGACGAGGTTCACCTTGTTTTCTGTTCTGTCACTTACGGCATGAATTATTGATATCGGCCTATATCTCTGTTTTGTTTGAATAAATAAAAAATATCCATAGGCCAATGTAGCCTATTTATGGAAGGCTTAACATAAACCAAATACATCCACAATTCAAATCAAAATAACAGGCCGATAAGTATGGCCCCATGTGTTCCAAAGTAGTGCAATGATAAGAAGACGGATGTTTCCACAATAAAAACATTAAGGCATGGTCTTCAAACTGCAATATACAAAGGGAACCTTAAGACAAGATAGCCTACCTATGACTTGTACGATATTAGATTTGATCGATGTGATTAGAGTCAAATGTTGTTTCGATTGAATGGCCTATATGTACAATACTCCAAATCCGCACAACAAACAAACAAACAAACAAACAAATACATAAACATAAAGTCCCATTTTTCAGATACACTTAACTATTCCAGAAACTGTTTGTGCTCATTTGAGAATAGGACTAGGCCTAAATGATATAGAGAAGCCAGTAGACAATTCTTTGATAGATATTTTATTTTGATTTTATATAATTTATCATAGGCCTTCACCAGTCTATACACACACACACTTACCAAGACACATTTTTTAATTTAGAAGTCGTTACTTCAAAACTTAAGCCACACCATTTTACTCCACAAAATCTACAGTGGTAAGCACTTATTTAATGAGAGCAATTGTGGTTCAGAGTAGATTCATCCCACATATTTAATTTAACTTAATTACTGATGAATAAAAAAAACGCAGCTAAATAATCACCAGAATTGATCAAACAGCACACAACCACTTCACCACCAAATCGCCCAGGGCCGTTTGAGTTCTAATCAGAGAAAAGCGGAGGTGTACTGTGAGGTTGTGGCCCAAATGAAGACACACCCTGCGGCGTGTGTGCTGTGCTGCCTGTCATGCCGCTTGGAGACACTAGTAGGCGCATTTGTCTTTTGAATAGACCTCAGATAAAAGCGAGGTAATGACTTTTCATATGTAGATAGCAAACACATATTTTGTGTGTGCACTGATACGGTGCAACAGGAATCATTTATTTTCTCTAAATAAATTAAAAGAACCACCTTTTAACTTTATGGACGTCGCTGCACAGACATGTATTGTTATTAGGCCTGACTAATGAGTTCCATGCATGCTTATTGGTATTCAAAACAAAGGC
This sequence comes from Lota lota, assembly GCA_026745465.1. Lineage (NCBI taxonomy): Eukaryota > Metazoa > Chordata > Actinopteri > Gadiformes > Lotidae > Lota > Lota lota. Next base: position 278,520 of record JACYXH010000496.1, on the reverse strand, counting down.
CATAATCTATGCGAATTTTTTTCAGCTTGGAAACAAACAAACAAAATGTGTCACTGTTGATCATTTAATAAGTGCAATTCACTCGTAGGTCCTATTGTTATTTTTCTACAACGTTTCATATAAATAAACGGCTTATTTAACATGTTTAATAGGCCAACATATTATATAGGCCTACAAAAAAACGTATTTTGTCATCATATCGAAATATGCACTAGGACGTATTTCACTTCAAAACGGTGTTGTTTGATAGGTTGCGTTAATCTCCGTATTTTTCGTCCAAAAATAACGGTAGGCCTAAATACTTTTTTAACACAATTAAACCCATTGTGCAAATACAAAGAAATACATCTTAACACGCAAACATAAAAAAAAAAAGTTGGAGGTTGAATAGGCTGTTGTAGTTTCCTTCTGAAAAATGTCCTGCATCAGAGCAAGCGTGCAAGAGTGGTTTACTTAGACGGGTGGCCTATTAATTAGCACAACTGAGGGTTAAATTCGTTTTCTGGGTGGCTTAAGATTCTCCACTATTACCACAGTCACAGCTAATTATGTGACGCGTGGAGCGACCTATGTTAATTCTTCTCCTCGAATGACTCGTTGCGCGATCGTCCAAAACGAGAGTAGACAAATCACAATTGAGGAAGGTGCCAAAATGTATATTTAATATTTCGCCATGTACAATGCTCACAATGCTATATCTCAGCCAATGTAGGCCTACCTGAGACCACCAGTGCGCGACCAAAGTGCAGCTTTATCTTAAGAATCAGTGAAAGTGATTGTAACAATTCCATGAATGAGCCTAGTAAAGCATGTGCTATTAAATGCATCTTCTTAACGTTGACGTTGACTGGGAGACGGGTAATGCATTATTTTGCAGGTAATATTTCATTTGGCCTTCTGGTCTCCTGTGCTTATTATTAAAACGTGACCGCACGCCAAACCTACCCGTGCACAGCGGTAATGCATGCTCGGGCGCCTGTCATATTTAGACCTCTAGATTTCAACACGCAGTTTCTACTGTTACAGCCGCACAGACATGGAGGACGGAGCCCGCCCGGCCCCTGAACGATTTTTAATGACCCGGGTGGGCTGGGTCTGAAACCAAGCCAAAAGTCCACAGATGAAACATAAAACCAACGATCCGACCAAAAAGCGACACAATATACATTGGTAACAAAATAAAATAAATCCAGAGTCAAATTTAGATTATAACTCTTCATTAGGGCTGTCTCTTTTAATTACGTCATTGGGCATGTGAATTAGGCTCCATGTCGTGAGATGAGTAACTAACAGCCTAATGACACATGATGCTGCCCCCTATTAAAACATAAACTAATGCATCGAGAGATACACGTCAAATGCCACCTGCGCAGCATGCCAATTCCACTTCAAAGAAAGACTTAAAAGAGGAGCAGTATCAAGTAGCCTACAGGAAAAAGTTTACATTTTCACCTGAATATGATCGCCTGCCATGCAGGGTAAAAAACGAATGTCTATTTTCAGACCAACGTCCCTAAGCCACTGGATGGCCGGCTTAGCTATTCGTTTTATTTTTGTTTTAAAGAGGGCGATGGGAGCAATAAGAAATTGTCTGGTTCAGGGATGACATAAGACAAATAATTCTATCTTTAGAGAAGCTGTGGCCATCACACATTTCTGTACATTCACAAATTACAGGACAAGCCTGGCCCTCAACCCACTGAACGCATTCCTTCCGAAGAGTGTCTCCTCGAATTTCAGCAGGGGGTTTCTGCTCCGTGGTGGAGTGTTCTGAATGGACGACTGCTATGAAACGGAGTTTTATTCCACTCGGATAAGATTAGCACCGCAGTATTTTTGGTGGATGTGTGTGCGCGCGTGTGTGTGTGTGTGTGTGTGTGTGTGTGTGCGTGCGTGCGTGTGTGTGTGTGTGCGTTGAGTGTGTGTGTGTGTGTGTGTGTGTGTATAAATGATGAATTCATATGAAATAGACCTTTTGATATGACAAGAGCGTCTGTGATTAGACTTCTGAGAAGGATGCAAGTCACCAAAGCCATTTCTATTTTTTTGCCATTCCCCTCAAAGCCAAACTGTAGTATTCTCGCGTCTGCACTGTTTATAAACACAATGTATGCAGAAACTCGCTAACAACAATGAGTGGCCACAGATTGTTTGGGCTTTGGTGCTCCGATGGCTGATTCTTGCTGGAATCTTGATTACATGACGTGTCAACACATCACAATTACCAGGCATCATTGTCTATTTTGATGTGCAGACAAGAAAATGGAGAACACATTGGACAGTTTATATGTATTTCTGCCCCCCGCCCCGAGCTGAAGGCTGCTCTAGTCCGTTGAAACCAAACTGTAGGAATGGTGGTTAGGATGATGTGTTGCATTCAAACCATTTTTTGGGGCTGGGGTTGGGGTTGGGGTTGGGGTTGGGGTTGGGGGGGGGGGGTCACAGACCCTGCATAAAGTCTTTCAAATAACCCATGCCGTGTTTTTTTTTTTAATCTTCTCTATCCAGTAACTCATACCAGTTCCTCGCTCCATGTTGAGATCCCTACCGGCACTTTGGACGGATAAGACATCACCCTAATGATCCACACATTCTCCAGCGCTCCCCAAAAACATCACTTAATTACAGCGCGCACACGCCTAGCGAGAGATGCAGTAATCACCACAGGAGACGATGAGCGCATCTCATGCATCTTTAATGCACTACCGCTTACGTTTTTGTGTGCGTTTTTTTCTTTCAAAATAAAAGGTAGCAGAGCAGAGCGTAGCCCGGGGCTTATTAAAGCCCCCTGAATCAATTCACTAGCGTAATGGCTGCTGGGGGACGTCTGCGCTCCGGAGTAATGCTGCAAAGTTGTCATCCCGTCGCCATCAACTCTAACTGGTTTTTGCAGACGATCACCTCCCATAAAGAACTTCACGAGGACCCACAAAGTGAACACTAATTCATCCACGCATTCATGTGTCCGTCACCATGTGTTGATGAGTGTGCAATATGGGATTGGACCGTGTGATGTGGACAGCCGGGCGAGTGCTGTGATTAAGTGGCACTGCTCGGAGGAAGGCGAATGTTCCCGTCACCTCAAAAGGGAATGGATGGAGGTGGCATGTGTTGTGTGTGTGTGTGTGTGTGTGTGTGTGTGTCTGTGTTTGAGTGTTTCTGACATCTCACTTGATCAGTTGTCAACACTTGATCAGTTATCAAAGGCCCGATAACAAACTAGTTCTGTGTGTGTGTGTGTGTGTGTGTGTGTGTGTGTGCGTGTGTGAGCGTGTGCATTTGTGGGTTGATACAGTATATGTGAAATTGTGAACGTGTGTCTAGGGATTTGTGTGTTGACGCACACAGATTCACACCTATTCGATTCACACCTACCACCTACACTCGGCACATGTGTGCACGTTTAGGTGTGTTTGTGAATTGGTGTGTGGGGGGGAGGGGTGAGGAGCGGAAGGGTTTCAAAACGTGGTCTACACGCAGCGCAACTTCGCCTGTCCTTTCAGTAGCAGCAGTTCAATGT
>JACYXH010000496.1:262500-270000 GCA_026745465.1 Lota lota | reverse complement strand
AAGTGCTCACATCTGTCAGGTCTTAGCCGTAGCTATGGCTGACACAAATGTATTTTTCTTTAGGGGGACGTCGTGTGGCTGGAGTGGCACGGGATGCCGTCCACGTCACATTGGATTACGCTGAGGTCCAGGGGAGCTGCTAGCATAGCATGGCTACTGAAGGTGTCTATTGTGGTTTCACATGGCTAGTAGTTTAGTGAAAACAGACATCTGTGATGACGTTTTTTTTTTCGTACGACAATAGTTGGAGAACAAAACAACTGGCTTATAGATAAAGTGCGAGATATGCTTTTGATGAAAACCGATAAAAAGCGGTCAAGCGATATTCCTGTTATTGTTCTGTTCGGTAAGTTGGATCATGTTAATGTCAACCTCCTGTGCTCCGCTGGACACGCGCCACCGGGAGACCATATGTTAGTCTCGTTCAGCGACGACGATGAGGTCAGACAGCATTTACTGGGTGACAACGTCACGGTCGTCATGTTGACACCTCCTCCCTGACTCAGCAGGAAGGAGTGTACTGAGACGGGTCTTCCCTCTCCCGTTGTCTACCGCTCTCTTTCTCTCTGGATCACTCTCTGTATCTCTCTCCTTATCTCTCTCTCTCTGTATCTCTCTCTGTCTCTCTCTCTGGATCTCTCTCTGGATCTCTCTCCTTATCTCTCTCTCTTCTCTCTCTGTGTATCTCTCTCTCTCTCTTTCTCTGTATCTCTCTCTCTATCTGTTTACCATTATTATTTGGAGACCAGAGTGACATGAATTCTATGAGTTCGCTAATATATACGGTTTTGTCTTATAAAGTGTATATTTTAGTGTGTGTCTTCTGTGCATGCTTATGTTTACCATTGACTCGCCTATTCCCCAACAATAGCAATTGCGACAGACAGGCTGGCCTTGCAGCGAGAAGAGACAGGGGAAAGATTTGATTGGAGGGGATAGGGGAAAGGACCACTTCTGCTCCAGAACTGAAAGGGGAATCCCTCACTGGCCTGTTTTTCTACTGAGGCATACAGAGGTAATCAGCCGTAGAGTACATATAAACACAGTCAACTTTACCTCGGGGCAGTACATGAACTGAAACACAGATGCATTTGGTGGAAAACACAGAAATGTATAACTTTCTGGAAGTTGGAGTTGCAGCTTGGAGAATTAACACTGTTGAAGTGTGAGTAGAACTGAACAATTGTGTACAGTCCAGAGCAAGAAGGCAATAACATATTAGGTTTATTTTTGCCATAATTCAATACTCAATACCATAAAAACAAAGAAAATCCCATGTCGCTGTCTCTCAAATGCTGTCTCTTCCAAAATCGATTCCCGTCTATAAAAAATTACATTTTGGGATATGGGGTTGAAGCTCATAATTATTGCACGGAGAACAATTAGCTGTGTGTAAACAAGTCCAGAAAGAAAAGGGATCTGGGAAAAAAAACAAGGTAAAGACGGATAATCAAAAACCAATGGTAAAGAGAGAGAATCAAATGCAGCCTCTCACATCCCATCATTATCTGCATTTTTCTTACACCATAATTAACTTTTTTTTTTTTTTATTGCTTATGGGAAGAGGGATGGGCTGGAGATGTTTTGAATGTTTAAAGTTACTCATAATGAAGCAAGGGGCCGATGGAGTCTGGAACAGGGATTTAGTCTGCGAAAAACATTCAGCCCGCGTTCCTTTGATGAACTGAAATGACTTCTCCTGGCCCTTGGATCGTTGCTTAAGCTTGACACATGATTTAAATAAAATAAAATAAAATCATTAACCATAAGAATAGAGAATAGTTTTTAAAAAAAGTAGGTCAATCTTTTTTAGCCTTTGGATGAAAGAATACTATATTCTGTGTCAGAATGCTATAGAGCCTGTTGAAATGCCCCATGCATGAACAAAAGCTATACAAAATCAAACGTTACAAAATCCTAAAACCTTTGTAGTTCTAGTGAATCCTGTGCTGGTGTAAAACATCTGCTGATGAAAGCAGGGAGGGGTGCATTCGTCTTCTCGTTCTGAGTCAAATTCAGTTCAAGCACAAAGTGGCTACTCCTTGTTTATGAGTTTAATCGTGAACTTTTGTTTGTAGAAAGGTAAATACATAATTGTATCATTTGTATCAATAATTTCTTTGGTTTCACTTCCATATAGTTATAAAAACTCAAAAAGGAAGGTTGAATTTTCAGGCTTGGCCAATGTAAATGCTACTTTCAGATACGTCATAATGTAATAATGTGTGTTTTGGACAATACCTCTCAGCAATAACGATTTTTGACAGCTGAGCTTTACGTCATACTCCAGTAGAAGTCCACACACACTACAAACTCACGAATGGAACAAAAATGTTAAAATGGCCTTTTGCATTAAATCAATAAATTAGATTTTAAAGAGCCATTAAATATATTGTTCAATCTACCTAATGGTTTAGTGAAACACTATATGCTCAGTGAAGCTAATTGTACGTAAAGAAATCATTCACTGTAATGGCCCACAGGTCCATATACACTATACTTTAACATCAAGCCAGAAATTACATTGTGATCATTTCCATTTAATTATCCAATTATACTAGTACTTTCAAAGTCTGCATATTTTCCTCCCTACATACAGTTTGTTCCTGTTTCGATTTCTTTTCCACATTACATTGTCCTAGTTAAATTGCTTGTCTAGACAAATTGAAATTCCACTGACAAACCTCTCCGTCTTGAATTCAGACAGAATTTGACAATTGTGCCACCAAACCATTATTTAGTATTGCCTCTGCGTTCTTATTATGTAAATACTTAAAAAAGAAAAAGTAAAGGTTGCATGGTAATGCAGTCAACATCCATCAAGAGAGCTCTTGCTGTCGTCACAGCCAATCAGTGAGCTGGGATTTTGGTTCATATGCAGAGTGTAAGCTGTGTTCAAGAGGTAACCCAAGGCGGTGCCCTGAGGGTTCTCTTCCCTGTCTGCTGCCCCCCCCCCCCCCCCCCCCCCCCCCCATTATGACCATTGGTTCCTGGTACCAGCCTCGGTTCACCCTCTCCCTCCAATCTGACCTCTAATCTGTGCCCCCCCCTCCCCCCCCCCCCCCCCCCCCCCCCCCCAACTGGGACTACAAAAACACGCAACAGCACTCTGCCGGCTGAACCTTCTGTTTGTGAGTGTGTTGCTATAACTCGTTCAACCCTTTCAAAATAGGACCCCCCCCCCCCCCCCCAACACACAAACAAACACACACATACATATACATACATACGCAAATACGTTTACGGTCACACACACACACACACACACACACACGTGCAGACACACACGTCTATATATATATATATATATATATATATATATATATATATATATAAACACACCCACTCAAGGAGAGCTCTGCAGAATGCATATCTTGTTATCAGATCGGAGGCCAGCCGCAAGAGAAACTAGCCCCTGTGGTTGCCAGTCGATTACCAGAAAATTGGAGATGCTACAGAACCGAATGTGACCGTAACTCTCATCGATGGAACATGGGTAATTTTGCCACAATGGTGGTTACAGCCAAACAGGCTTGGGGGTGAGCAGACCACATTAGCCAGCAGCATACCCGCCCTCTACTCCTGGGTCCCTCAATGGAAATCATCTCAATGGGGGACCACCCCCCCCCCCACACACCCCCCCTCCTCTGGAAGTGTTTCCCGCTGAGCCGTGATGACAGACGGTGAAAATGACGAGACGAACCCCAAAAGTAAATAAGTACCTCCAAACGTTAACAGGTCCCCCCCCCCCCCACCCTAATCAAGTCCAGAGGGGCACTCCCATCCAATATGGCTCCAGAGTTGTATAAATAGATGCTATTTCCCAGGCTAAAATTGGAGACAGGATTTCGCTGCTTCACGAGCTGTCATGAGTTTTTTTATTATTCGTCTTTGCTGTGAAATCTTGAAACTCATCATATCTGGTTACAAATTTCAGCTCCCTCAGCCAATCCGTGTGCTTCACTGTCAAAGTGCATTCACTTGGCAGAAGGGCTTTGAACGCTGTCTAATCAGAAATTATTAATTTGTGAGAGAAGGTCAAAACAATCACAATTACATGTTATTTAATTGTATTTCATCGTAATTGTATTGTGTCTGAATTTCATCAAATGTGAGCTTCATCTCAGTTTTTTTATCTTTAATTTAAATTAAATGCAATGCAACTTTACAATGACTTGCTCCTGACTAGTGCATTCATGTAGGAATGAGTAATTCTGAGATATTTAATTTGTATATGATTTTATACGTGCACTATTTAAACTGCGTACATCAATCGAATGTTTCTTTCTCTCAGGCGTCTCTTCCTCGCTGGGGTTGTGGAGCCAACCAAAGAGCTAAGCTCCCGGAATCTACTGAAATAACCTCGCTACCAACTGTGGCGCAGAACGCCGTGTCTCTCACACACAGAAACCTCACTTCCATTCATACGACAACAACAAGCCAAACATATAAAACCCTTCCCACCCTAATAAACCCTGGGCCCTTCTTCTGCACCACAAAGAGAGCCGGGAGCTGGCTCCCAAGCACACAAGCCTCTAAAACGGACTCCTGTATGTATAAAAGCACACACAAGGCCCTGCTGGGAAGAGGGCGGGTGGTGGAGGAAGTGTGGTGAGGGGGAGAAACGAGCCACACATACGACTCAGAGGAACGAGACCCAACCCCCCCCCTCTCTCCACTGTAAACCAGGTGGTTGCCCACCTGACGCAAACACCACGCCCTGCCAAAAACTTCAGGTTTGGAAAAAAGCGAATAAAGTTTTATATTTGTTCATGCTGAGGCTTCACAGCAAGGCTTGTGCCCTTTTTTAGAGTGCCAACTGAAATAAAGAAAGGAAGAACGAAAGAAAAAAAGCAGTGTTATGTAGTGTAGGCTCCTCTATAGCAGAGCAAGTTATCTTTTCTTGATCAACTTTAGTAAGCAGGTGTAACCACATCGCTGTTATCATGAAACCGTAGAGGCAGTAGAAGTCTGCATCAGACTGATGTTTTTTTAAGACAAGAAATACGACATTCATCGCCAAGCTATCTCTCTTTCTTCTGCCCCTCTCTGGTGCCTTATCGTCGCTTCATACTGTTCTCTATCAAAGCTCTTCACTTAAAAACTCAAATGGTATAAAATTGTGTGTGTGTGCGTGCATGTGTCTTCCTCTCAGTTTCAGCCGGTGCACTGAGGTTTCTGAGGTGAGGCATCCTCTAGTTTCTCACGCAAAGTGCATCTGATGTAGAACATCACATGCTTGCACACATTTTTTTCTCTCTCTCTGTTCTGTGCAGCTTGAGATTAGAATCAACTGAATTTGATAAAAAAAATGTATAGGACACACTGAGAACCACCATGATATATTTAGATACCTCTTGACTGATTCATGTGTGGTTGTTTTATAAATAAATAAAAAAAGCCCACTGTATCATGAATTTTTTTAAAGAAATATTCATGGGTATATTATTTGATAAAAGGCAATTTGTATTTCTTTAGTATTTGTGTTGTCTATCATGGATAGGCCTGGATAATAATGCAATAATGTAATGCAATACTGCATACTCATACATAGCACATTCTATTCGAATGAGATTCAGTCACTGTGAGTTTGAAAAACTATTTTTAGCTATCAACATTATTCGATTTTGGTTTGACTTGCCATGGCTGTTAATTACACGTTGTTGAATAAACTGCCTGATGAGGTAGCCTGTATGGCGGAAACATGTTTAGATTAAACTGGAGGGTTTAAGGTCTAAAGTTTTTGAAGTCCCTTGAAGTTCTGTTTCATTCTCCAAACAGAACCAATTGTGAAGGCATATTGCACATTTACGAATGACAATTGCATCGTTTTCTCTGCGTTTTCCCTTCTCTCCTCTACTATTTCTTTATTCGTTTGATCAGTTTTCCCTCCTCTCCTAATTCAACATGGTGGCCAATAAAAAGTAGAAAAGCTGATGTCAGCCTTTTACTCTGACATTAGAGAGCATGGAAAAGGAAAAAGTAATAGTAAGTTGGCGATGAAGACAGCTATAATATAAAGAGCTTGTAGTAAAAACTGTATGTGTGTGTGTGTGTGTGTGTGTTTGTGTGCGTGTATGTGTTGTGTGTATGTATGTATGTATGTATGTGTGTGGTTGTGTGTGTGGTTGTGTGTGTGTGCATTGTTGTTTGTGTGTATGTGTATGTGTGTGTGTGTGTGTGCGTGGAGGGGTGGTCTTGGGCAAGAGGGGTGTGTGGCAGTGCATTGTCAAGAGGAAGCTGTAAATGCCTTTTGAGTCTGTAGGAACTGGAAGAACACTGGAACATCGTCCCCTGTCACTGCGGTTCCACTGCAAAGTATTCTCATGTGAGCTACAGATGTACGTTTGTGTGTGTGAACGTATGTTAGCATACATTTGTGTTTGTGTGTGTGTGTGTGTGTGTGTGTGTGTGTGTGTGTGTGTGTGTGTGTGTGTGCATGCATGTGTGTGCACGAGCTGCGTTCAGGCTCCAGAAATGTTAAGATATACTCCGCAAACAATTAGGAGCTGGTACAGCTTCTCGTGAGGCTGTCTCTAATTAAAACGGCCTTTTAATCGGTAGGGAGTTGTTTTTCTGCCATTCCGTGGCTGTCGTGGTGGTTTGTACCAGGGACAGTGGGAGCAACTCAAGCCCCCCTTGCCACAATCAGAATAACTACTCACTTTGTCATGCTCCTGTTCCAGTGACACGCAATGGGCTGTAAGATGGAGCACTAGGAATGGGGGCGAGGATGGTGGGGCTATATTTAAAAAGCTCCTTCAAGTTTTGTTTTGTTTTTCATTCTTAGAAAGAATAGGTGGACTCGCGGACTACTTTAGTTTTTAAAACTCTCGGTCTAATTCCAACACACAGACACACACATACACACACACATACACACATACACACAAACACAGACCACACAACTCAAATGTAACAGCAGTGCAATCGGATTTGCCATGGCAACAAATGGCTTCATTCAGGTTAGCGTTTAGCGTGGCTGAGCATGAGTGCACTCACCTCACCACACAGACCAAAAGTACCTCCTGGAAAAGGAGACAACTCATTATGGTATTGTTGATGTTGTTGTTGTTGTTACCAACCCCCCTCCCTCACCCTCACGTCTGTTTCATTGTGCGGCTGTGAGTTCCAGTAAACGGCTGCTCACGTGGAGCAGAGGAACTTCTATTCTCCTATTGAGAGGAGGAGGAACCCAGCCTGATAATGAATATCTGTGGTGGGGATAATCCCATTATGTCCCTGGCCCATCAGGCAGGACACAGGACGGAGCCAGTGGAAGTCAGTCAGAGGGCCTTTAAAGGCTGCATCAGCCCACTGGATCTGGTGCTGTTGTTGCGGCCGCTGCACAACGCTGCAGGCAAGCTGTTATTGTTTGTAAAATAAACAGATCTTGTTCCTTTATTTTGTTTGATATATTTCACATGTGCGAAAAACTAAACACATCCGTGCATGCTTAGACACAAACACAGGCACCCACACAAACACACATGCACATAC